>PQWD01011851.1:0-24898 GCA_019425675.1 Leucinodes orbonalis
TCAGGTGAGCGTCCTGACCATCCTGTATGCTTAGTAACTTTAAAAAATGGAAGAGCTAACTCACTGGTACAAACGTTGTTTGCTTAACTGAACTTGTAATTTTTGTAATATATTGTGATTACTATCAAGGATTTTAATTATAACTGAGGATTAAGGATATTATTGCTCGCTATCCATACTTAAAAAAATACTTATTTTTAATTATTACATATTTAAGGTAATTGGCATATCTGGGAAAATCACAATTTTATCTCTTCATTAAGGATTTTTTAAGGAAATCTTTGATAGAGTACTTCATTGAGGATTTTCTAAAGCTCACTGCATAGACAAATAGGTTCAAGAAATATATATCTTATACGCGTATATTGGAACAATCTTTTAGTGACAAATAACTACCTATTTTGCTCCGTAATGCAGACCGAGTGGCCATCCCAGCACATTCCGATCCCACAGAGCTTTACGCGTTGGACCCTTGTCTCCTAGCAAGCTTAAGGTTTGTAATCTTGTACCTGGACTTCAAATTACTTACATTATTTGAACGCTCACCTTTCTGAGTAGCAATGATAAAATAATTACAGCAATTTCATTACCTTATTTTTAATACTTAGTCAAATTTAGCATTTGGATGTATCCATAAATTTACCTACCTGAACATGAACATTTTGGCCACTTACAATGGATTAATACTGAACTTTTTGAGGCTCGTGAATACTTTTTGAGGATGGCCATTTTATTCTGCGCTTGCCGATATAAAAACTACCACAAATATAAACGCCATTATTATACATATAATAGTTGCACAGTAATCATAAAATGTATTTGTAAAAGTAATAGTAAAAGTAAGCGATCATATCGGTTTAAAACCATGCGCATCAGAAAATCTTAAAAAGAAAAATAATTAATACATAAAAGATAAATAAATAAATTAACAAATAGCAAAGACAATCAATGCAAAAAAAAAACAATCAAATAAATAATGAACGTAATTTATATTGAAGGATTAAGTTATTTAATTTTTGTAAAACACGAGGAATTTATGGAGGTACATTTTGGCAAGAAAAACCTGACTATATTACAAAAACAGTGTTAAAGGAAACTGTTATAATTTTCCGTCAATGCCGCCCTACTCCTGTCACTTGAGACGACAGATGTTAGGTCTCTTACCTATGTTGATAATTACTTAGTTGAGTTGTATAGTATTTAAACGAACCACCATCAAACATAGCTAAACATCTTTACTAAGGTTGTCTTCAAAAGTTATCATCCAGGAAGACAATCGGATGCCTTCTACTATAATATACTTGAAAGATCTTTATTCAAGTAACATAGGTACTTGTGAGTTGCTGCGTCATGTTTGACAGTTATTTGGTAAACTGTCAAAACTTGCCACAACTAGGGATGATTGATAGAATAGTCAGATTGAACTTATATAGAACAATACAGCCCTTGATGTTACAAAATATTTTTTTGCTTTTACATCGGTTCAGTGGAGACTTACAGAAGGTATATGGTAGAAAATGTCGGGCGCATAATTAGGAAGTTCAAATAAATATACTTTCTTCTTTTTATAAAGTGGACGGGCCAAGTTTTACTTTGATGGATGGCAAGTGACGCTGACTGAGTTTTACTTTGCTTGATAGATGCAGTGTTTAAGATAACTACAAATAAGTATATAAGTATATTTATCCGTTGTTTAGTACACAAAAAACAGGCTTCACGCTTAACTTCGGGCTAGATGGCGATGTGTGAATGTCAGTGGATATTTATTTATAATAATAGTAAGTATAATATTTATTTCCACGAAAAGAAAAGAATCACCCTTATTGATAGAGTGCGTGGCGTGGCGTTGCTGTAAACGTCAAAGAAATATGTCCATGCTGTTGGAAATAAACATCCTCGTCTAACTTCCATCCTTATCTGCTTTAATGCTTAGAGGAAAAATAAGTAACAGCCTCTTGTTAGCGGACTTAAGTCCCGGCTAAACATTCAATTGACTGGGATCCTAATCTAATCACTTGTTAAATATGGACGACAGGTCGCCAGAAACTCGCTTGTTATTCTTAGTGTACAGATTTATTAGTTTAGCACACCAAATAAATGGATTAAAATCAATTGAAAATAGGCATGAGTAGTAAAATAAAAATGTAACTAAAGATTTAAAATGAAAGCGCGATTCAAAAATCAAGTTCTTAAATAATATGAATTGAAGTCTTCCAAAAAATATATCCAACCCAAAATTTAATTAAGATCTGTAAAGTCGAGCGATTGCTAAAGGGAACAATCCGATTTTTTCATTTCGAATACTCGTACTGTTCACCAGATTTTTTATTTAAGATTGGAAATTTTTTCATGCTTTTTATCATTGCTTAGCTCGATTGAACTTAATATTGTTAATAAAATGGAGTATTCTCAGTATCGCATCTTGTTTATTCTTGAACATTGATAATCATCTGCATATACATAGATTACAATAACACTTGTATAATTATTAAATTCTTCTTCATATAAGGCCCAAGTCACCTCACGTTCCGTTCCCCATATATATTGTTTTTCTTCTTCCAATTGAAACTTCTGTAATTCAAAATATTTGAACGAGCAATGGTATTTATAAACAATGATATTTAAAAAAAAACAGTGTGAATTAGCGAATGCACTTAAATTTTAAGATCACCGGTATATTTTATAAGGATCAATTATCCACTACAGGAGGGACTTAGTAAACTTAGTTATGATATTGACTGTTTGGAATTAGTTCACATGGAGCCATAGGGTACGCCGTCGATAAGCAGTAGACTTAAAAGGTTGTGATGATGTGAACAGGGCATGAAAATAATAAGTTAAATTTTATTTATGGCGTGATCGTTTGATTACTGCATGGTATTATTATGGAAAATATCGTAAAGTACAACAAAGTCATCATAAATAGTGGAGATTCGACGTCATCGACTATTGAAGAACGACCGAAATATTTAATCTAAATCCTGGATAAAGAATATCCAATATACGGCCGTCGAATGATCACAATCGCCAATGTGTCAAACCCTCTTTGTAGGCGTGACGTTTGGAGCAAACGAAATTCAATAACGCAATCCCCGGCTATTTTCACGTCAGACATTTTACCGTTCTAAAGCGTGTTTAAAGACGGTCAAACAAAAGAGGGTAGGTGACTTTTGTGACGATTAATTGGCCTGGCCGCTGTTTGTATCTTAAATATGACCAAATTATACACAATATTTGGATTCAGTTATTTCCCAGTAACTTTGTGATGGGGACCGGACTGTTATTATAAAGAATTCGTATATAATCAAACAGCCAGCCCACCCGAAGGTAAGTTGCATCTTTAGCATCCAGCTGCAGCTGAGGCATAGATGAGATTGAAATACGCATACATGCAACCTATAAAATGTCTCAGGTAAACTTCAGGCCAAGACCACTGAATCAAGTAGAGATCCGAACTCAAAACTCGGACCACTAGACTAAGGAGTCAGTTACAACTGTAACTGACTCAATGTAGAATAATATATTTCAATGAGTTTATAACTTTAAACCCATTGAAATATATTAGTCTTACTATAACTATCCTAGCAACGTCTTACATCAAGATTTTTTGCCTTTCACGATACACACATACGAGAAGCTGATCTAATTACCAACATTCTTGTTCCTCGTTTCTTCAATTATCAGCCTCTTACAAATATGTAGGTTTGTTATTGACAGAACTTTCTTAGACAAGTAGATAAAGATCTTTTCAAATTCAATTTCGTGTATATGTAATAGAAATATGAATACAAATATAAAATGTATTCGTTTAGTGCCACAAGGTAAATTTCAATACCTAGATTGACACATTTGTGGCGCTTCACTCGATTTTCGGAGCAATTACGATTCTGATGTTACTCAACGAAAATAAACGAAACCTGCTCGCTCCCACGTTATGTTTGACGAACCTGACATGGGAGAATGGAAAAACCATTAAAATGTCTCACCATTATGCCACCCTAAATCCTTCAGCAAATTGTTGCCGACGCCTTGTTAGCTTTGAACTTTTATGCTTAATTTTGTTTGCGTTGGGCGCTTTTTGTTTTAAAATTTGCTACAGTAAAATTTGGATATTAAAACTATTTTATAGGGGTCCGATATACGCCTGTGATGACACATTTACTTTACATAGAATTATATTCGTCGTTTAACCACAATCAGACGTGGGCATCCTCAGACTTGGTTTTCATAAGACGAGATAGCAGTCAAACGCTCTCAAATTTTTGAAAACGCCGGGATTCCAGACACAATAGAAAATCTATTTTGGCGCCTTAAGGCGTCATTGGCGGTGAAATGGTTAGTGAAAAAATGTTTTTAGACCTACCGTGCTGAGCTCCTTGTATATTTGAAATAAAAAATGCGTTTTGTCTAAAATAAAAATACTGTTTGCATGCTGCAATTAGACAACCTCAGAAAATTTTGTTTCTTGGTCTTTTTAAAAGAAACTCTTAATTAAGAGTCCTTTTTTCAGCACTTGACGTTGACGTTATTTTGCTAGTCAGAAAATAGAAACAAGTATTTACCTATGGTTTAAGTAATTCAGTGGTAAACATTGCATTCTGGCATTGACAGCCTTTGTGACTATGACCAAAGCGAGCGATTATTCAGCTATACTGAACGTATTGGAATTTGCTTTGTCTCCAACACTGTAATAATCTATGCGCCAACAGTAATTGGTGACTAAGAATATTGTATCAATACTAATAGAGAATTGTGTTTGAAACAATTGTCTTACCGTTTCAATAGCTACTTGTATCATAATTAATTTATGTAAATTATCGATTTTAGGTCGCAAGGGTGTCGAGGGTGAGGCGTTTGGTTGACGATCGCATAAGGTAAGCAATTTTTAGTAAGTCGTCCATCGGTTGGGTATACAAAATGAGTATTTCGAGTCATTTCATACATCTGAAGCCATGTCAAGCCTACTAAAATAATTATTAGTAATAGAAGTCGCAAATACTCACCAATCATTATTGAACCCGCGTGAAGGTTAACAGCCAAATCTACTCATAGCCTCGCCGTCTGTAAAAGCCTGTGACATGCATTGCGACTTTCTAGGTTAGTAAATTATGAATAATTATGTATTTGAGTTTAATTGTCAACGGTTTCTACGTGTAATTTTAAAAAGTAAATCTTGTAAAATACGCATCTGAATAAATATGATCATATTCATTTGGTTAAATCATGCTTAAAGTCAAAAGTATTTGAGCAATATGTCCTATCCGTGCGAACATACGCAGCTCACAAGTTCAAAGTCACTCAACGCGCAATAGAGCAAGCTATGCTCGGGTACTCTATTAGGGATAAGATCAGAAATGATTTAATCCGTGAGAGAACTAAAGTTACCGACATAGCCCGCCGGATCAGCAGGTTGAAGTGGCAGTGGTCACGTATGTCGCAGAACCGATGGCCGTTGGAGCAGACGAGTTCTGGAGTGGAGACCGCGTCTCGGCAAACGTAGCGTAGGATGCCTTCCGGCCCGATAGACCGATGACTTGCGAAAGGTCGCTGGTGGAGATTGGATGAGAAAAACGGAGGACCGGGATATCTGGCGCAAAAAGACCTATGTCCAGCAGTGGACTGTGATAGGTTGAAGAGAGAAGTTATTATCTGATTGATTAGTTCCAAAATGTAACCCATCGCACTGAGGTTTTTTTAAAATATCCAGAAAGACAAACAAACATTAAAGGAAATGAAAAACGATATTAAATAGCACGTGTCCCGTATTTATCTACGTCTGTTTACCTAGCATCCTTTGTACATCTCAGTAACAGGTAAATATATAAAGGCTCATCTTAATAACCCAATAGGAGTCCTTCAGACAAGTAGCACGATAGTAAATAGTTTATCCTGGCACTCTCAAGGGGAAACTTAAGTTTGTTACCTCTAATCTGTCTCAATGTTGGGGTTGACGTTGTAGTATGAGAGATAGCATATTTTATTAAATAGGTTACGTAACTTTTTGTGATTATTAATTTATATTTTTATTCTTAATTATCCTATTTTAAAAAGTTGACATATCCCGGTATTCCATAAATTTAAATATTCTAAGAAATCTAAATTGTAAATGTAATAGAATCTGTATTATTATTATTATTTGACATTTTCAATTTATTCTTTTAATTTAGATTGTATGCAATTTTTCAATTTGTGATCCATGTGATTGAAAATAAATTTATTATTATTATATTCTTATTAATGGCTTCTATTTTCTTTTATTTATTTATTTTCATATGTCCTTTGTCAAGACGAGGTATTTAATAATATTCTGATAGTTTTCCTCTTCAGCTCCCTATAAAGAGAAATTAAAAGTGGAACTGTTATGACTAAAGAAACAGGCAAGACTGAGGACCCTACGCAAGTGAACTAGCAAGTAAACTTTAGATAAAGTACTGGACTTTTCAAAATCTATTTTTATATGATTGTCTTATTACTTTCAATGTCTAGCTCTTCGAGTATAGTGTACTTTAGTAGAGAGAGTTTTGACTATTGGATTTATGCAATATCTGCTTATATTGAAAATCTTAGTCCGAAAGCAAACATCTAGGTGCTATACTAGTTTTAGTTAAATTATATATATAGAAATGAATAATTTTTGCACCTCAAACTTTGAAGAAGTAAAATGTCTTAATAAAGTACCTTAAGAGCAAAAATTTTAACTAACAATTCTCAGATATTCTAGGATCTGGGGGCTATCTGCCATCTCTTAAAAGAGTATTACTATTATAATACTTCGCCTTTTTTGGTAAAAAAATGGTGACGTATCATTAATAGTAACACTGTTTTAAGTGATGGCGGTAACGCCCCTGGTCTTAAAAGCTAAATCCAGATTCGCTAGCGTATTTTCCCGTGCTACATCCTTTAGAGGGACATAAAATAAAAAAAATATATTCAGAAAAATATAAATGTTTCCTCGATATCTGGGACGTCTTTCGATCTAACAGACCGCCGACTTGCAAAAGGTCGCTGGTGTTGGCTGAATTAGTAAAGGCAAATAAGTATGTTAATTTACTATTTTATAAAGTATAAATTTTATAAATATTACAGATGACGCTATGTATATGTTTAAAATACATAATTATATTCAAAACTTACCATTAATTTCCGTTAAATATGGAAATCCGGCAAAGGCTCATAGGCATTAAACTCTCATTAAAACGTTGGGTTATGTAAAATTACCTAGATGTAAAAGTTCAAGTACATGAATATGTTTCTGAGATTTAACTTTGAAAAAAAAACAATTCAAACGGGAGAGAGGCTCGTGAAGAATGAAAACTTTATTACAAAAGTTAAATGAAACCAAACAATTATAAATGAAACAACATCAGCTTTGCGAAACTCAAAGTGATTCCCGCGTAAACACCCAGCGACACAACTCCGTAATTATTTCGGTTCTGCATTTTAATCTCGAGTGTAATGTACTGTTTGTTCACGCAATTCATTAATATTTGCAATCAGAACACGCGATGTATCGCTCCCACGGGATCGTCTCCGACACTTGTGTTTGCTGAGTAATTGTGTTAGCCGAGGATTAGGGCTCTCAGGGTTGACTTGTACTAACATTGCGACGCGAGTGAAAACAAATAAAACGGCAAGAAATTGAAATTGGATTTGTGACGTTTATAAATTTGTTGTTTGTGCTGCACTTGTTTCATTATTTTTATTCATCATAATTATATTAATATATGCAATAAAATGTACACCGTTGAATTGCGTATTCGATTTGTTTCACAGCGTCAGATCGTAAACAGTAAGGTTAGATAACATTGTAGTTAGACCATGTTAGATTATAATCCGACGAAGTTTACAATTTACCGGGTGGCAGTGAAACCACAAATGAATCCTCATAATGCTTTATAAGATCTCCTTATTTTACAGTCCGCCATATGCAGACCAGTCCATATTGGCAATCTCCAGATATTTGTTCGTTGCAGAATAACATGTAGATGAGGTTGTTATTTGCCTTAGGCTAGATTCTAATTATAAAACGATTTAACTGATAGATCCATTGTTGTATAGATCAAGCTTTCCATTTCTCTAGTCTTAAAGTGTTAAATAGAGTGCAGCGAGTAGGTTTGTCCTGTCCATTTAGAACGCTTTGAAATTCGTGTTCAGCATATGCATGCAAATCCAGACGTCGACGCGGATTAGAAGGTTTTCAGCAAATGAAAACCCTCCTCGAGGAGTACACATTGAAATGTGAAGAATCCAGCAAGAAGTTCTGAGTAACAAGGACTGTGTTTAATGAATTTATAAGATGATATTATACAATTAGAAATACATGATAGTAATAAGTACAAAATAATGCAAGTATATTTGTAAGTATTTGATTAGCAGGAGGTGTGTGTACTTGTACGGTGAACTGTACTCAAGGTTTCAGCATATCCCCGATTTCGATTACCTCAGTGCAATATACAATAACACAAAATATTGTACACAGCAAGGCACTCGGCTTTCGAACGGCTCTCCCTGTTGAGGTGAGGTCGTCGGCTAAATCCCGCTCAAGGAAAAGGGTTCGGATTATTTATGCTCACGTATTTGTACGCGCCACTGATTTGCATTTATATTTGTTTATATATGGATTGCGTTTATTTTATTCGGTTACATATTTATTTATTTGGCGGTGTTTGGATGAGATTGGCAACGGAATGAAAGGTTATGTACAGCTTTAATGGAAGCCTTGACTAAGGCTACCTGTCCACTGGAATGAAGCGTGATAGCAAAGCAGTGAGCAAGATTATAATGTATAAAAGAATTGCATTAATGACTATTTAACGCGAAAAATAAAATTTATGCAAAAATTTGAATCATGAAACACATTCAAAATTGTTTCTACGTAGATATTTCTATGACTTTCTGATTTATAAGTCAGAAGCTCATTGATGTTATCAAGCACAAGAGAATACAAATGCTTGTGAGTTCAGGTGTCCTTAAATAAAATATTTAACCATTTAACTGAAATAGTTTATTGTTAAGTCTAATTAAGTACATAAATAACACTTTAACTAAAATATATTACACTAAACACTTAAAAATAATTAAAACAAAAAATATAATTAAGGAAGTCCCTTTCAGCAAGATTACCAAGTTTCCATTTAACTTGATAAGACTCGTTAATTTTTTAAAGTTTCCATAAACAAAAATATCACTAACCTAATTATCAATTTTTAATGTCAACTTACCTAGTCGATTAAATATGGAATTATTAGAAACAAGTTAAAGCTAAAAGCACCTTTAATTGAAAAAGTAGCTGAGTGAACCTTTTAAAACCTATTAAATTGAGTGGCACTTGGTGTTGCGGCTGCAAAAGCTTATTAGCTGGAACTGTTAATGCTGGTAATTTTATCGCCCAATAAAAACTATTTAACACTTAACTAGATGCTGGTAATTGATTGAGAGTTCATAGAAGTGTTAAGAAAATATCCAATGGAATATATGGTCATAGTATTTCATAAACATAAGAATACCTTTTTAGTTTGATTTTGTGATATAGTTTCTTTGTAAGTTTCTAGTTTCATAATTTTATTTACTCTTACTCTTTTAGTATACCTTAATATAAACGTTGTTTTGTCATCTTAAAAACAGCTCATAATTGACTTTTGGAGCCTAAGTCAAACTTTCTTGTTTATTGACAAATGAGGAGAGTAATCGATTTCAACTCAGGAGCAATATTTGGGTGACCAAATTAACATATTTGGGTTGCATCTTGTTAGGTATTTAATGCTCAACGTGATTTAGAGACGGTTAGGTGTTTCCCTACGCGATGGAACCCAGAACGAGGATATCAGTAGGAGAACTAGAGTGACCAACACAGCCCACAAGATAAGCAAGTTGAAGAGTCAGTGGGCAGGTCACATAGTGAGTAGAACTGAAGGCCAATGGGGCGGAAAGGTTCTCGAGTGGTGTCCGCGTAAAACAAAGCGTAGACAGACCCCCTGATCTGGTCAAGGTGGCGGGTAGCAGATAGATGTCAACTGTAAGGGATCGGTCCGCGTGGAAATCATTAGGGGAGGCCTTCGTTGAGAAGTGGTCATTTTAGGCTGTAGTGATAATGATAATGAAACCTATATTTCACTTTTGGACTTGGGCCTTGGTATAATAGTTATATTTACAACATGAAATTAATGCTGAACTTGATTATTTGTTAAAGAGTACAATAAGATACACGCTTTTTTCTTCTAGACATTTTTCTCTAAACTTCTATAACAGAACGTAATTTCTTATTGTTACCAAAATTCCCCCAATATATCATTTGTCAATTCCAATGACGTGGTTTTTTACCGCACTGTGGCACACAAATTTACTTATATATTCCCCGAAATACGATAGACCTTATTGGATTTTCAGAAAAACGCTATTTTCGTTGAAAGAATTATTCATAACATTAGAACAGACCGACGACTTTCCCAGACGAGTAGAGCCTCGCCTCAAATTTCTCTTGAAATGACTTCTAGATTGATTCCATTTCTACTGACACATTTAACTCTACAGTAATAATACGAGACGCAAATAAATAGTCATAGGATCTGATGTTGTTATTATTATAAGTTAGATATTATGATATAAAGTATATCGATAACCTACCAATAGTTGTAGCTAAGCAACGCTGTGACTAATGAGTAATATCATTACCTAATCACAATTTATATCAAGCTTACTTAAGGACATTTTGAAGCTATGACAATCTCAGTAGACTGGTATTGTATAGGTTTCCCCATCTTGTCACATTTTCCAGTACTATGCTTTCCTCGTTCAACCTTCACCTTTGCAAGTCATCTCGCATTATTTATCCCTCAGAAAAATCCCAAGGTAGCTCGCTACATTGCTCTTTGAGTAACTTTAAACTCGTGAACTAAACCTACAGTCAGTAACCATGTCTCAGCTGTGACGGTTGTAAAGACAAAACGTCGTAGTACACTGTAGTTTCGAATTAACGTACTGGGTCGTTTTTCTCCCCTTTTACATTACTTAGGTTTCCTTGTGACGCCCTAAGCCGAACTTTGAGTATCATTCTAGGATACTTTTAGGCTCACTGCATACATTATTAAGGTTCAGGATCAACTGAACTTACCCTTTACCCGGTGAATATCTGAAAGCCATCACAAAGAACAGGAAAAAATATTTGAAAAAATGGTTCTTTGTATAAACAAAATGGCGCCCATCCAAGTTTGTAGTTATTGCGTACTATACGTAAGATGAATAAATAGACTTATGCGTTTCTAATTGGCGGCATGCCAATGTCATTTACTTCGGCGCGAATGGACCAATTAAAGCGGGCTTCAACAGCAATATATCATGGTCTCCTTGTTTTTGGAACTAAACGAGGTTCTTCGGCTACATTTTGGCAGAGCGTGGACATCCCTTGTTATTTACGTCATCATTAACGCGACGATTAACAACAACAGCATTTAGTTAATTCCTTTTACCCATTTTCACATTCGAACTAGTTTTTCTGCTAGTTATCTAGGTGTCTAAATTTTGAAATACTTTGTCTGAATGATTCAGTGCTACAAAACTCCTTAATAATAATTCATAAAGGGAGAACCCTACACTGCTCTAGTCCAGCAGAAACCATGGCTGAAATGATGATAATTGCATAAATTATATTATATGTGACGCAAATAATGCCCGCATTAGCTGGAAATTATCTATATAAATATATGTTAACTTTTATTATGATAAGAATTACACTAAACACGATAGAATCTACTTAAACACAATTCTAATAAAATCGAAACTTATCTAATTGATTTCTTCCCAATACCCAATGAGCGTGTCTGGAATAATAATTATTCGATACTAGAACATAAAAAATATTCAGTAGCCTACATACCAAATGGAAATACATTTTACCTGACATTTTTCACAACGATGTAAGCGTTCTTGACATACCAACTCAAGAAGTTTTACTCCTGAATGAAGGACGGCTGCTGAATATAAATCGTGGCTTCACCTTACTTTTAGTATTCATTGTATATCTGTATATCTCGATCGCTATTTTTTTGTTTGGCAATATCTCGACCGAAATTACGATACCTGAGTTCTAACCGCGAGGTTTTATTCTGAAAACAAAACAGAACACTTCATTACAATAACTGACTTTAAACGAAACTGTTCGGAACATAATTGCTAAAATGATTATGGGAAACGATAATACAAACATTTTTCTATTGTAGGCACGTAATTAGTTATTATTCTTTTGTCGTATAAAATTTTGTAACTTTTTGACATCTTAATCGTATAAACTTTAGTCCCTACCGCTGAATTATTCAATGGTTGTTTCAAATATTTAAATCTAAACAGAGCTGTCTTTAAAAATAAACATTTTTATTTATTTATTGAATTTTATACGTTATTTTTTCGAACTGACTACTGCTGCTGGGCGCAGATGGCCTTTATAGCTTCACCGGGCAATTGGTGAGCGCAGATGGCTCTCAGACTTAAAATTTACACAACGAGCCTAAGGCGTCCCCGAACGGGACTCGAACCTCGGCTTAGGGCGTTGCGGGGATTTTAAACATATTTACAATAAGCATTCACAAATAAGTTCATTCATAGATATAAGGTTACTTTGAAGGCATTGCCAAGTAAAGAAGAGGTACAAACACTTTACCATCTCATTTATTAATAAGAGATTAAATCAAACATTCCCAGACCCAAAAAGTGAATCTTATTAAATACTAGCTTTTGCCCGCGGCTTCGCTCGCATTAAATTCGGGATAAGACGGTACTTTCATTTATCACTATACATAGGATTTCCCCTCCCTCCAACTTTAAAGGTTTCGGGTCAATTTCAGATTTTTTTTAGCAAAAAATATGTTATAGTGAGCTAACCTTAAAAGATAGACATAAGCTGTCGCGGAATTTTTGTACCTTTTAAAGGAAAACAATACTCTCATACATGACTTTTGTGAAACTTAACCGTTTACTCAGCGTACGCAGCGGAAGCTCCAAGTATGAAAAATACCCCCGATTTTGAAACATTCTTCATTGTTGCTCCGCTTCTATTACTCGTAGCGTGATGATATATAGCCTATAGCCTTCCTCAATGAATAAGCTATCGAACACTGAAAGAATTTTTGAAATCGGACCAGTAGTTCCTGAGATTAGCGCGTTCAAACAAACAAACAAACTCTTCAGCTTTATATATTAGTATAGATTACATACGCTAATATATCAACAAAGAGAAAGGCGATCTAGTTTTACAATCTGCCATCAACTCTGCGACTATCATAATAGGTTGTCAAAAGGATTCCGTTCAGAACAGCTCTTGTTGGATCGCTCAGGCATGCAAAGCACAGTGTACTCCACAAACTCAACAATTCCGTCAGATACTCGTATATCCACTAAACAATCGTCGAATAGTGGTTTGAGCATAATATTTAGATCACATCTTGACCCGATGGTCGTGGGATGGTATCTCGTAACAATTCCACAAATAGTGAAAATGACAAGGAAATTTTCATAGTCCACAAATTGCAGGCTATTTTACCAAAAAAAAAAACATAGATGATGCTATGGATGCACGCTAGACCGTACCGGAAAATAAATAATCTATACTGAAAAGGTGTCGCATAGCCCATACGGCGTTTTATAACCTCTTACGTCAGAGTTAGGTTCAGCCACTCTCTTTCATCTTATCGCAGTCTTCAGCTAAAAATAGGTCTCTCCTTTTTTGCTTAGAGTTAGCTTAAATTATCCTGTGGCTAGAGTATGTAAGACATTAATAACTATGAACTAAAATATTTATCATGCTAATTAAATCGCTTAACATGAAACAGTTTACCAATGTAAAATAAAATTCTCATATCATGTTTGAAGCAAATAAAGATTATTATTATATAATGGTATGAACTCTCAGTCAACTTATATAGCCATATTTAATGACTCCGCGTTTGCATTTAAGCATAAATTGCTGAAACTTTTAAGACTTTTAAGTTTGTAGCGTTGAATTCCATTTTGTGAAAATATTATTTGATTTTAATATTTCAGTTTTTAATTTATATATTTAGTACCTATTTGTTTCAATTTATTCCTACTTTCTTTTTTTAAGTTTACAATAATGAGATTTTTTCTCAATACTTTACGTGTTATCATTGTAATGTATCATCATCATAAGCTCATTATACGTCCCACCGAGGGGCACGAGCCTACCCGTATAGATTATTAGTCGTAGTGGATGACTTCACACACAAACTTCGAATCTCTTCGCAGATGTGCATGAAGGTTTCCACGTTTTTCTTCACCGTAAGAGCGTCGGATAACGTACATATATTTTAGAAAATTCGAAAACACATTGGTATGTGTCGGGATTTGAACGTCAGCCCTCCCAGTAGGAAGGCGACAGTCCACATCATTGAGCCACCGACGCTAAAAGTAATGTATATGTGCATGTAATATAATGTACGTAGTCGAATACTTTATTTTATATATTTGTATATTTAGCTGTCAGCATGTCTAATGATAAATAAATAATTATTGAATTTTTGACTATTGCTATTCGGTAAAAAGATTAAATTCTTCAATAAACATAATATGCGTATATTTTCTTTAGGCTTGCATGCAGGTGTAATCTTAAATTGTCACGCTATTCCCTCCCTGGCTTTGATGTTAGTACGTAATACACATTGCAGTCTCCCATAATCCTTAATGCCCCTTAAGATTTTATCAGACCGTCTCATTTTTACCTTTAAGCGGGAGCGAGACGAGAAACGCTTACACAAGTAATAAGACCGTAGTCTTAAAGCCCCCATCTCCCATCTCGCGTACCAGATTAAAATACAAATTTGCTCATTGAAAACGTTTTACATCCAGATTAACGTTGTGTTTATTCCTACACCTGTGTATTCCTTGACATTGAGTGTTTTCACTGGAATTTATTATTCGACCAGTGAGGTTGGGCAAATAGCGTGAACGAGACGAGCCCGTAATGCAATTACAGTTGCGATCTCCGAGCTCGTAACTTTAGTAAGCAAACAGGAATTTGTCGCTTTTGGTGCATGTAAATCTCGATTTTTTTCTTCATTGAGCTGTGTTTCTCGCAGGAAAGGATAACTGTTCGCTGATTCAATTTAAACCATTGAACGCCGGGAATCCAGACACAATAGAAACTCTATTGTTATTTAAAATATATTTTACTAGAGGTAACTCGATACTGAGTCGCCTAGGTAGGTACCACCGCAGTGCCAAATATCGTCCCGTCAAATAAGGGTGCTATGCACTTTTATGTTTCAGGATGAGAGCACTGTAGCTAGTAAAGTTACTGGGTGTAAGCGACCTAACATCTGTTGTCTCAGTGACGGTCGTAGTGCGGCATTGATGAAGAATAATGACTGTTAATCAGTTTTTGGTCTTCTTCAATGCCGCTCTCTTATGGTCAGGCGTATCACTTAACATCAGGTGAGCGTCCTGACCGTCCTGTTCACTTTGTAACATAAAAAATACAATATCTTCAACCGTAGCGTCTTGGCAAGCGTAACGTATGAGTAGGACGCCAAGTGCGCCCGCCACCCAGTAATTTAACTTACTACAATGTCCTCATCCCGGAAGACAGAAGTGCAAATATTTCTATTTTACGGGATATCAGGTACTGCGGTGGTATCTAGCTAGACGACTCAGTAGCGACTCTTACACCTAGTAAAAGAAAAAAAACTATATAGTATTAGAATAAAAGATACTATTACTCGTCTAGTTTGACTAAAAAGATTTACGGTCTAATGTTTACAGCATCAAAATAAACCCACGGAGGTAGTTCAAGAATTATTAATCCTCATACGTAAATAAACTTACTACGCCATTCTATTTACTATTACTTGGTGTTGTTATGGAGACGTGCGAGTGTAACTACAATATTAAATTTGATTATTACTCATGTATTAAGGGAAGGGAATCAAAAATACGAATTAGCTCTCTCTGTATAGAATGGAATAAATGAATATATATACTTATATTCACACAGCGCCGTCTAGTCACAAACTAAGCATTTAGCCTGTAGTATGGGTGCTTACAACAGGTATATATTTTTTTGTAAATAAATACATGAAACATAGAAACTAATACAAACATACATGTTCTTACACACAAATGTTTGCACTGCCCGGAGATCGAACCCGGGAACCCTCAACAGAGAACTGCGATAAATTTCAAGATAAAACATTTTTCACAAAGAAAAAAGATTCATTGCATGTCGAGTTCACTATAATAGAAAAATGTAAATTATTATATTTAAGTAATAATTGTACATTACATTCAATTTGAACAAAAAATAATATTAAGGCCTCAACATTTGGTTATCAATTTTGGTTTCCAATTGAGTCAACAAATGAAAAAATAGCCGACCTCCACATCGTGTTTGAAATCCCACTCTATCGTTATTTCTATCAAACCGCAAACAACATTACACATTCTAAACACTATAAAAATAAAATAACTAACAAAAATCACAAAAGAAATCGTCTCGATCATTAAGCATTCTTACATCTTCAATATTAAATATGACGGAGAACTGAAAAAAAAAACGGATAAGAACCAAATGACAGGATAATCAAGTATTAATAATATTGTAAGATTTATTCTTACAACGTGACTGGAATAACACAAAAATGGAGAAGCCGGCAATAAATAAAAGTAAGAGTATATTTGAAACAAACCACGACTGTTCTAAATTAGGAGTGACACCAAAGAACTTAGGATTTAATGTTAATGTGTTTGTTAAAGTTATCATGACAGCATTTTGTAGCGTAAAACTTTTTCGATTTATCTTCAACAGTAAGCTTGTGTTTGCCGTTTACCCTGTCCGGTATTAAATGCGATGCCAACTGGACCTAAAAGGAATTTAGTTGAAATTATTTAAAGACTTCATTGGTCCACCTGGTTCATACCATCCTTAGTTCATCAGTATAATGATCAGTTCATCAGTGATCATTATATTTCTGCAGAGTAGAAACTCTGCATATGTTATATTTGCGATATTATTGTGCGCAAAATGAATAAATATTTACGTGTCTTATGTCTCTGTTGATTGGCGTAGCCAAAATATTTAGGCGGAACGCTTGGAATGTTTGCATAGGTTAATGGAACCTTGGGATTCGGGATTTGCTAAAGTTCTGGAAAATTTCTTAATGTTAGCATTATTACTATTTTTGTTTTGTGCTATCTTCAATAAATAAAAGTCGATTAACTCTGAATATCATAATGGATTATTGTTGCTCAATGTTATCATCATCACTCGTGTGCATTTAGCACAGCAAAGCTATGGGAAATTGAGTTGTATCCCACGCTGGTTCAATGCGGATTAGTGGGTGTGAATGAAATCTGAAGATTGTAGCCGAGATCGACGGCTCAACCCCTCCTCAAAGCACGGAATCATCTCTCTTTGCAGTCAATCAGGTGATAAACAGCCTACAATGTCGTAACAACCGGAAAAATTACACTAAGTACGTTTCCCTGCGGGAACCCACGACTCCGGTGGACGTCATAGGCCAGGTTCTTGCTTGCTGGAACTTCCAATTACAGGGATTTGAGACACACTGCAAATTCATTTTCTGAAATTATTTGAAATATTTACTTTAATAATTATCATTTTATATTAGATAGTTTTGTTTGATCATAATTTAATGTCATGCTATTTTTGATTTCTTAGGAGTGATATTTGATATTGCCAATTACGTTTGATAACAAACCACGCACACAATAATCTTGCAAACATAATTTGAGGTTTCTCTCACGGTTAACATACGAAACCATGTATTTTCAGTACGTGTGCAATAACATTACAAAGGGGGCTGGAACAGGCGTTTCATTTTAATGAGCTCAAAGGGCTCTTGACTTAATTAGTTGCAGCTTATCTAAGGTCGGACCCGTTCTACATGCTAATTCTCGTCTTACCTTTCTAACGTTCGAGGGACTGCTGACTACTTTTTTAAAGTAATGTCACTTAAGGTAGGCGTGACTAAAACGTCTGTATGAAATATTTTGTTAAATTAAATAAGAATAACAAAAAATAGCCACAGACACCAAAATTAAAAAATAATTATTAAACCATTTCTATTTACCTAGCTGTAAATTATTTTTTGCTTTTTAGTTTTGAAGTCGGTATTTTTTGTTTAACATATTTTTAACATCACCCTTACGGGTAGGCTCCGTGCCCCTCAGTGGAGCATTTAATGAGCTGATGATGATGATATTTTTAAAAATTTTGAGTGCTACTCATTAAAGTAATCACTGTAATAAATATACTTATAGGTAATAAAGTTGTAGTTGCTTTGAGTCACTACGATTTTTGAAAGTTCCTTGATTTCTCTGGTCTCCCTTCATCAAATCATGGCTTCCTTATCATGGGAACTTCTCCGAAGTAACCTTTTTTTTTCAACAAATAAAAATGTAATCCTCAAATTCGGTTCCTACGCAACGAATATATCCGCGAACAAACCTAAAATACATATGCACCTTTTATGTTATAGGGCACAATTCGAAAACATGATTGTTGGGGAAACGCGTTTGAAGATTCTTGAGCGCTTCTGTTCTCACAAATCATTCAAAATAAATGAAAACTTAAATTGCAAAATAAAAGATTATTATAAGAGTATGTCCGTAGGTTATGAATTACTTATTGCGTTTAAGTTATCCCAGCATTTAAAAAGGACACACATTACTCGGAAATTATGAAAAACGCAAAAACTACGTTTTCCGGCGCTTTTTGACTCTTTCTATCAAGAGAGTCATATAGATGTTGATTTTGGGTTCGTTTATAAGTAAAACTCAAAAACGTAATTTAGAGATGTACCATAGTATGAAAGGTGCGATATATACAGTCGAATTGAGTAACCTCCTTTTTGATGTAGGTTTAAACTCTGAACTATAACCATAATGGTCAGAGGCTTAGAAGCAGTCATAAATGACGTTATATAATATATTATTTATTAAAATAATCGTTTAAAATTATCCACTGAAATGATTAAAACTATCAACAAAAATTTAACCAGCAGCAGTGTTGACTCATGATAAAATGTTTATTTGGTTCAAATTTAAATACGGGATTTATAAAAATAAAATAAAAATTCAAATCTCTCGTTTTTGTGTCGAAAAGGTTTTTTCTATTTAAAACGACATGCCGTATGACAGCATGCACTCTGTTCTGAGTGTACACCAACTTTGCATACAACTTGTTAGACGATGTTAAACGTCGAAATAAAAAAAGTCTATTATCCGGGTCGGTCCTGTCCGTCCGCGCAATTGCTCTGGAATCAAATGGCCGCGGCCAGGTTCCGATACAAATATATTGCATAAAAACCGGACGAAAAGATTTTTGTTGAGTTCAACTAATGTCGTGCCATACGGATTAGATTACAGAGTGTTGTAATGGCAAATCGCGAATTATATAAAAAATGCATTTATTTCGAACGTTGTGGGTCCATAGTGTTAGTACAATTAAACTAAAAAAGTTATGAAATGATTTAGTCATATTGCTCATATTTAACATATCCAATCGGACATACTTTTGGCTAGTTATTAATCATAATATATTAACCTATTACCACAGAATATAAAACATATTTTTTAATGCATGGGAGGCATCTTATACAACATAAATAAATAGATGTTTTTCCTCATTATCCGTATCTGACAAATAATATTTGCTTTGTAGAATGCTAATACACAATTGCAGAATTACCAGGTGGCATTCCCATGGTGAAGTTGATCTTCTTAGTTGACTCTTCCGAAAAAGCTATGTAATATGTTAGGGAATATTTTTGTTTTATAATAAATTATTTATTATTAAAGATAAATTACACTCATTAGTGTAAATTACACTATGAAGTGTTAATTTATCTTTATTAATGTTTCAATATTGACTAATGAATTGATAAGATAGATGACCTGAAATTTATTTATTTTATCATCATTATACATCCGCACCGAGGAGCACGGCCTACCCGTATAGAGTTTATAGCCTAAGTCGTCCACGCGGGCCCGTGCGGATTGGCCGATATTTAATTTCAACGTAGGCATGCGCAGCGTTGGATAAACGCACATATAATTTTGAAAATTAATAAGACATTATTAGTACGTGGCGGAAATTGGAACTTGCAACCCTCCAGACGAAACGCAACAGTCCACAGCAGTGCCACCGAGCTCTATTTATTTTTTATATGTAATGTCATTATTATTCCTTTACCATCTATTATTTCTCGATAACTCTTGAATCTCGATATTGAGCAGCTTGCGCGTTCTAATATGATTACGTCAAGTAACAATGTCAGTGTTCAGTCATCATCATCATTTAGCATAGCATGGAAGAGTGGGCCCGTAACCCTGCGCTACAGTGGTTCGTTATAGTTTGGTAAATTGAGTAAATAATTACTGATCGACATATCTAAAGAAGCATTACAGTCCCAAGTGCTAAATTAAAGAAGAAAACCTACTAATAATGGCAGAAACTTACTATAAAACCAGACGCGTTGTAAGTCTAGTGCACGCTTAAATTACTACTATTGTGACTACATTTTTTAATAAACAGGACTAAGATTTAAACAAATTATATTATTCATCAGAACTCGACGAAAATCATTAATCGACTTTTACCGATTAATCTCGTTTTGAGTTGCAGACCATACATTTAAATGTAATAATATAAAGTACAGTAGTAAAGTAGCACTTGATGATTCTACTAGGGAGAGACCGTCTCTTCGTCAAGCGACTTATAGGACGCCCTCTGGTCAAATGGCCCGACGGCCCATCCGGAAACCTCAGAGGATATTTTTGTAAGGATATAAATTAAATAAGCTTTACGTATACGTCTAAAAGCGCGTCGTAGAGCGTCAGTGACTCAATGGTGAAGACTGTCGCCCTCCTACCGTAGGGCTGGAGGTTCAAATCCTGCCACGTACCAATATGTTTTTCGAATTTTCAAAAAATATATGTACGTTATCCACGCTCTTACGGTGAAGGAAATCATCGTGAGAAACCTGCGCACGCCTGCGAAGTGATTCAAGGTTGTGCGTGGAGTCGTCCAACCACACTGCTGCATACGCAGCTGAGACATGGAACTGACTGCGGGGGTCTCTCTTAGGGATAAGGTCAACATTATTTAATCCGTAAGAGAACTAAAGCTAGCCGACATAGCCGCCGGATCAGCAAGTTGAAATGGCAGTGGCTGGTCACGTATATCGCAGAACCGATTGCCGTTGGAGCAGAGAGTTCTGGAGTGGGACCGCGTCTCGCAAGCGTAGCGTAGGAGTCCTCCAGCCCGATGGACCGACGACTCGCGAAAGGTCGCTGGTGGAGGTGGATGACAAAAGAGGAGCACCGGGTATCTGGCGTAAAATGGGGGAGACCTATGTCCAACAGTGTACTGCGATAGGTTGAATAGGATACCACTTCTGTATCAGAACCGTTGATATAGAATTTGATTCGAGGCAATCCTAGTTTTAACTACAATAACGGTCACTCTTGCTTCCTTAACACATCCTTCCGAGCATGCAGCAGTTTCATTCTCGCATAGCACCGCTTCCCAAAACCATTGTTTCTAATTATGCTCACCTTTAATTAATCGCTTTAGATAAATTACGTCGTGTAACGAGTACAAAATGTAATAACAGTGGATGCAATGTGGTAAATGCTTTTATTGTAATTAAGGATGTACAAGTTTCGTCTTACAAGGGTAAGCTACCTTTGAAAGCGATATTTGTAGCGTTCCTTATACGCCGAGTCATGCATGAAGGGTGCGACAAATAGGTTATTTCAGCCAAAATAAGAATCTGCTTTCTGAGTTTAAAACAGTTTGTATAATCAGTACTTTTTACGTCAGTTCATCCTTTTCTCTAACATATTATGTTGTACGCATTGTATGGATAAGTTCAAGGAAGAATTTTCTGGTGAGATTTGCAGTTAAATTCTTTGGTTAATGGCAACACTGTTTGTCTAATTAGCAAATGCTTTGGGTCTTTTTTCCGGGATCCTGACGTATTTAGGCGACAGTTGGCCATTTATCCGTGGAGTATACATACTTATTGCTAACTTTGCTTAGATTTAAACTTAAGTTAACTTGCAATGGAGTTACAAACCAAGTACATTACAAATTCAGAGTTATTTACTTCATGAAGACCAATAACTCAAATTGAATGATAGACGATCGTCTTACTGTCTGAAATTACCAAACAGAATTTTCACACAACTAATGTTTGTAAGAACACTGCTAAAAGGCAAACGCCAGGAATCCCGTAAGCAACAAATGATTGATCATATACTTATAAACCTTCGAAAATATTTGAAACATACAGAAATAGGAGCCAAACAGCCAATACCTCGATAACAAACCGAAATTCTATTCGGACCAATCGCATACACCAGCGAACAGAGATCTTCTAACCATAACATCTTATAGCCAAGTACAAAATGCTAGCTCAAGTACACTGGACTTTTGTGTTGACTTGATAGTGGGAAATTGATTACATAAGACGGTTACTGATTGCTAATCCATCACCCTTAGTAAACAAATGTGAGAATGCGGTATGTGTGTTGATCCCGCACTTGACAAATAGGGTGACGAAAGGCGCCTTCAGACTCTAGGTTATATGTGGGCGGTAAATATGTAATTACAAGTATTAGTTATGGGACTCCAATTGTCCTTGATAGTTTGAGGTTTGAAGGTTCCGCAGCTCTGTAACTCGTTATAGTTTCATTTGAGTGCAATGTAATAATGAATTTGTGGAAAGGTTTGTCTTAATTTTAAGTATTAATCTGTCTATATCTCCAGGATTTTGTTTTCAGTTTCAAATAATTACTTATTTTTATCGCTAGGATAAAAAAATAAGTTAATTCTTTTGTACGTAACGTTAATATCGAACGATGTTTAAAGCTACAATTAAAATAGCTTTTTAAATTAAAAACGAGTTGTTTGCTGTACTTTTGCTCTAGTAGCAGTAGTCCGGTTGTTAGTTCGGTTGACCGGACTACTGCAACTTTTTAGTTGCAATAGTTCGGTTCGAACTGAGCACCGGACTATTGCTACTTTTTTAGTTGTAACAGTTCGATTAATTTTATATATTTTAAAGTTAAGTTCAATTTTTGTTTACTTGCTTGTATTTTCCCCATTAACTTTAAGTATATATATTATTATTTGATATTTACGTTAGTATAAGTAAAATGAGCATAGGTATTTTCGGTCGTATTCATTTTCTCTTATGATGATTGATTGAAATGATTTGAAAAAAAGTACTAGGGGACCATGCATAACCAATGGGTTCTGTTGTGAATATTGCAACTTAAAAGTTGCAGTAGTCGGTCAAACGAACTAACAACCAGCTACTGCTACTAGAGGGTACTTTTAAGTAAATAAATTCTTTTTTGTACATGAGTTTAAGGATTTAATTAAAGGATTTTACTTTGTATTGACCAAATCTAAAAACACACATTACTTGAACACAATTAGTGTAAAATGGATTTGGGAAACACATTCTTATTTTATTTCCTATGGGTAGAAGATCCGCCACAGAAATTTCCTCCTCTAGACCTAATGTTACTCTAGGAAGCGCTGTTCAAGAGTCCTATTTTAGCCAATATTTTACATATTATTCCCGTTCAGAGTTTTGCATTTAATACAATTTGGCTGATGTCTTGGAAACACAATCTACACATTGTTCCATAACTTCCATAATTTGCTTGTATGTTTTCTACATCTTGACGAAACAGGTACATAATTAAGCTTCTGTTCACAAAGATTGGTTAGATTCATCACGAAAAAACGTCTGGCAATGAAACATTGAAAACAATAAAATCACAAAGCTTCGAGAACAAAAGGGGTTACCAACAAAAATATGCTAACAAGAGCTCTCTTTGATGAAACGTTACTTATATATGAACTGCTAAGTGAGCAGCGTTTTGTGTTCGCGGTTTGCCCTTTCCCTTTATATAGGGGAATTCTTTAAATAAATGACAACTTCTGTAAAAAATGAACGCTGCATTATTTTATTTGCTTCGTCTAGTGTTCCGGCGCGCTGCTTAAGTTTTTTAGAACAAGGGTTGAATCCATTTGAGATTCATAGACAAAGATTTATTAAATATAAAGATTTCTTTAGGAGAAAAAAAATACATATTTTATTGTCGTAAATCCTTATTTTGCTAAGGTTGTAATGACTTTTCCTTATGAAAACAAAGGAGAATGAGAAAACTATCGATAAAAGTAAAAATTATATTCGCCACTAAATCAATTCCTCCCGCATTCCAATAAATCGCCTGGCAATAGCAGATGACATATGTTGAATAGTGGGCTTATCTTATTCGTGTCCAAAATGTGGGACTGCACGTCAAGTCATCGTTTTTAATTAACATCGCGCAGGTATTTTCCGCGTCACGTCCGCCGGGTGAATTTACGCTGTGGTGCTGTTGAGTTTTTTCGTCCTTCCGCAGTTTGGCATCGTATCTCGGGCAATGCCATTATTTGGTCTGGTTAGGGTTGCCACTTGTTTTCTAGTATTTTTTCAGGATTTTTTGTTCTGATTTTGTTTGAACCTGAGTTTCCTATATTATTTCTGATCTACATGGTAAATCAGGCGAGCCGTTGCTCGTTTTTTGCTATAGTTTTACATGGCGATGTAATAAATAGCTTGAAATGTGATTCAGCCTGCAATGTACTCACTTAATAAAAGAACTACTGATTATTTGAAGATTTTGATGTATTTTAATCAGACGGTCCGTTAAGCCATCCGTCAGTTACAATCTTAGGAATAATAGTCATTCGCATCCATTAATCCAGGGCAGAGGATGAGATGCGGGATGCTTAAATGTGAATGATTGGCGCTTTGGAGAGAGCCTATGTTCAGCAGTGGACGAAAATTTACTGATTGATTGAATCCACTAA
>PQWD01011852.1:0-14285 GCA_019425675.1 Leucinodes orbonalis
ACTAAAACGTTACAGGCATATTTATAGTGTTAATTCATCAGTTCAAAAATAAATTAATTATATTAAATATGTAAAATTTATCGCACAAAACTAAAAGCATGCGATGTTTATTGCAACAGTTTTACAAGTATACCTTAAATAAATTATCTTGAAATATATAGCTATAACAGATAATAGCATTTTTTAAGTAGCTTTAAAATATGTTTTATTTTAAAAGTCAATAAAATTATATGTTTAAACAACTAGCTTTAATAATTTGTTAATTTTTATGAAAGTTGAAACTGAATATTAAAATAAAAACTTTATTTGATATTAATTTTTTTGTTTAGTTAAAATAGTCTGATAAGATATCTGTGCGTTAGAATATCTAATTAATATTCTCTGTCATTTTCTTTTATGTATTAAAGAGAAGTAAGTCAAAAATAAAAATACATTGTATTTTCTAATGACAATGTTTTTTAAAGGAATTTCTCATGCTTTTAATAAATTGTATAGTAAATTGAATGTATTTACTTGTAAAAACTTATTTAGTAGTAAATTGCAACGGTTAATTTTTTAAGTCCCTTATTGAAATGATTAAAACGTAAATTTTCCCAATAAATTATTGTGTCTTGATTTTAACAGTAATTTTTACTAATAGGAGATAACAAAGGATTTTTATATAAATAAATATTAAATATTTTTCAAATACAACTAAAATTGACAAGTTGTTTCCTGTGATAGTCCAATATCAAATGTAAGATATTTGATACTGATATTTATATACAACATGGGATGGGGTTATATATAAAATGACAATAGTAAATTGGTTCATTCTGGTATAATAAAATCTATAGTATTCATAATAATTTGATTTATATTTCAATTGATCTTTTTGTATTTGTTTTAGATTTAGATCTTAACATTACTAGAAAAATAGACGTACCACATAAAGTTTTATGCTTTTGTTCAGTAGAAAATTACGTTTTTTGTGGTCTTAATTTACCAAAATTGATTATATTAGATAACAAAAAAATATTAAAAAATGTAAGTTTAAATCATGACACTGCGATTTTAGCAATAAGATTAATAAAAAATGATATTTTTACAGGATCTGTAGATGGATCTATACAAGTGTATGATAAAAATAATATTACAAGTCATAAAAAGACATTAGTCGAAAAATCAAAAAAATGGATTCGCGCAATTTTTGATGAAAAACTATATTCTCGTGGTAATGAGGTAATTTACAATGGTGAAATTATATTTGAACATCAAGATGAAGTTATGGATGCGATAAAATTAAAAGATTGTATATTTTCGATAGGTCTTGACTGTAGATTAAATATTTATATGGAAGAGACTGTACTAGATCAAGAACTGGAAGAGATTGAGTTATTAAATAAAATGTATTGAATCATACAAATTTTTAATAAAATAACTAGATGGTTAAAACATTTTTTTAAGCTCATATTTTTACATAAATTTGAACTTTTGTTCAAGATTTAAAAATAATAAAAATTAGTATTTGAACTTTACCGAATTACGATGTATGCAATATATCGTAAATATTTTTACTGAGTAAGCTGTTTCAATTTTATTTATTGTTAACCAAATAAATCCTAAAAAAAAATACAGTTTGTTAATTTTTTTTAAATATTCTAAATTAATACAAAGAACTTATTTTACGGATTAATTTACTATATATTGTTAATTTATTTGTAAAAAATTAACTTTTAGTGTCTAAAAAAAGTACTAAAGTTAATCTTATGAATTTTATTTTTAAAATTTTATCAATTTATTTGTAAAAAATTATTTTTTTTTTACTTAAAAAGTGACAAAAATGCCCTTACATGATATTTTTATGTAATTTATTAAAATGTGCAGAATATTCTGATGAAAAAAGCAATCAAACGACTTATTTTCCTATTTCGATTTCTCAGACATTGCTGTGAGTACTCAACAGACTAGTGATACTTTAAATTTAAAAAATTTTCAAGAAGATAAAAACCTTCAAGGTCAAATGATTTTTGCAAAGACCAATACCTATATGAAAAGTTAAACTCTTTAAAATCCTTTGATACGTTAGACAAATCTTTTTTTACAGATAATTCTGAACAATCACTTAACAAACAAAAAAAAGATTTTGAAGCTTTTAAAATCCAGGTTGAAGACTTTAAAGATAAACTACGTGTTTGAAAATGAATATTTTTGTCCGTTACTCTAAGAAACGTAAAATTAAATATTAATAAAAAAAACAAAATTATTATCAGAAATGCTCGTTTAAGTATCTACGGCCTGTTTAAAACTTTAAAAAGAACTAAAAGGTATTCCTTTGAACTTATTAAAAACAAAATTACTGCTTCCAATACAAGTTTAGATTATAAAGAAGTTTATTTTACTGCATTAGATTTGATAATTAAGACTATCAAGTATTTAATTGTAGAAACTAATTATGAACATATAAATCTAAGATATGATCATTTGTTATTTAACTTGTTTCATATGAAAAAAGGATATTAGCAATTATGGACAATATACCTCTAATACTTTTTTTAAGAACGCTTAGGATTGTTATTTTATCTGATCCTTTGCTTACTTTTAAGGAAAAAAAATATTTATTTCGTAATTTTTAGTAATTGAAAAAATTTAACGTATTTTATGAATATCGACATATCGTTTGTGAAAATTAAAATATCAAACGAATAAGATATTCATAGCTATTCAAGAATCTATGCTTATGACAATGGAAAAATGAAAGTAAAATTAGTAGTACTACTATTGAAGAAGATGATAAAGTATAAATTAATTTTTATTTAAAATTTTTTTTATAATTTTTGTACTACGCACAATTGATGCAAATTATAAAATCTTTATTTATTTCCAAAGTTAAATATTTAAATTTTATATAAATTGAGAGATGTAATAAAAAATTTTTACTCGTACCTATTAGTATTTTTAACCAAAAAATTATAACAATCGAACACAGCTATGTTATGTTAAAGAAACGTATTACTTTTTGTTAGTTTAAAAATTAAATATTATTTTTGTTCAGCTATTAGTTTAAACTATAAGTTTTTAATAACATATAGTATATTTACTATCATATTGATGTAAGAATTATTATGAAGAGTACATTAGTACTGTAAATATACATTTATTTTATGATCTTTATAAAAACACTTTTTTTAATATAAAACTAATTTTTGATTGAGTCTTTATAAATTACTAATTAGGTTTGTTAAATAAATTTAGTATTAAAAATGCTATTCTAAATTTTTTATAATTATTAAGACAAGCTAAACAATAGTAGATTCTAAATCTGTTGCATTTTTTATATAATTTAACATATATTGACATAAAACTATTTCTACTTTCTTAAGACACATAATTTTTAACAATCAAAATTTTAACTTTGTGTTTTTACAATGTAACGGACATATATATATTCCTATATATCTTCTTGTTATATCATTCGTCAAACATTATTTATTAAACAAATTGCGTATATTTTAATAATATCATTGTAATATTGCTTATGTTTCAATAAAAGCTTCTAATGCTTTTTTTACATCCTAATTCTACCTTAGTTTTATTGTGTGTTGTAAATTTAGTAATAAAAATAATCTTTTTTTGAAAGTATGACAACAATGGTTTATTATAAATTTACTCTATAATTCTTTTTGGTAACGATGTATTAGTAGATTAATACATAAATTTTCAATATACATATTTTAAATCTCTAATTTGTAAGTTGCATGTCGACTTTACCATCTTCATCTAATTTATCTCATAAAGCTACTCAACAACATTCAAAAAACTTTATCCTGCCTTTTTTAGTCATAAAAAATTTTATTAAAACTTATTTAGTTTTTATTAAATAGCCATTGAACTTATTCTAAATAAAATACAATTATATTAGTAAAAGTTTGCAACTCTTAAATGCTTACAGTTCGTATTTGTATCTTTTTAATATATTTTTTTTAAAAATCTAATAAATCTTAAAAGGTATTCCATTTAAACTGTTGTTTTATATTCTAATATAACTAATGTATATAGCAAATTTTAATATAAGTTTATATTTACAAATAGGTTAAAGAATTAACAAATAATTATTCAAAAATTTAATTTGTAAAAAATTTTACATTTATATTCAAAAAAATTCACCCATATGATAGTTGTATTAATAAATATTTATTTTTCGAGTTCTTTAGCATCTGAAAGAAGGAATGTAAACAATATGTTTTTCAAGGTGCAAATGCAATTCTTCAAATACAATAAAACCTAATATAAGTTCAAATACAATAAAACCCAATATAAGTTCAAATACAAAAAACAACCAAGAAAATGTTTCTTCTCCATATTTAATGTATAATTCTACAGAAAATTGTACTAAAGAAGACTACAACGCTTTAAGTAAGTTGGAATTATTTGTAAAAAATTTTTTTTTAAAAAATATACCTAAAAATGACACTATCCTAAGCTTAGAATCTAAACAAGAAGATTTAATAACTTAAAGAGCTTCATTGAAGATTTTAAAAATAAGATACTTGAATACGAAAAGGTAAAAATAATAACAATTGAAGACCTTGAGACTTGTAAAATATACATAAGCTTTAGAAACAAAAATATTATTAAAGTTGCACGAAATAATATTTGTAACCTATTTAGGAAACTAAAAAAAATTGTTAATGAACATTTGCGAACTATTAAACTAAATATCTTGGATTCAAATATACCGTTTGAATATAAAGAATTGTATTGCAATGGTATTGAATTAATAATAAAAGCAATTAATTATTTAATTATAAGAACTTATAACGAACATATAACTATTAGATATAATTATATAATTAATAGATATCGTTCATATGAAAAAAATTTTGAAATACTTATTGATAAAATACCTATAATTGATTTTTTACAAGATTTAGAGGATAAAATTTTGGTTAATTCAAATCTAACGGATGTTAAAAAGAAATCCATAAAATTTTATTCTGAGTTAGCCAAAAAAGGTTTTAATGAATACGTAGAGCAAAAAGATTACGTTTTTTTTAAGTTAAAATTTCAAATAGAGAAAATAATTGCAGCTATTAAAGAATCTAAGCAAATGACAATTACTAATTAAAGAAACAGAGTTTAGAAAAATACTAAATTTAATAAAATTTTTTAGTATTTTTTTTATATTTGTTTAGTATTGGTTTTTTCACCAATGTAATTTTTAAAATCAGTATTACTTTTAAAAATCAAAATTACTTTATAAAATGTTATTGTTAAACCAAAAAACATTATTTTTTACCAATGTCATTTTAAAAATCATTACTTTTAAAAATGTTATTGTTAAACCAAAAAACATTATTTTTTACCAATGTCATTTTAAAAATCAAAATTACTTTTATAAAATGTTATTGTTAAACCAAAAAACATTATTTTTTACCAATGTCATTGTAACAATAGAAAATTCCTTAAAAATGCTATTGTTTATAAATAAAAATTAATTTAATTGACGTAAAAAATTATATTCTTCTACAGACATAATTTTTTTATAAGATTCGTCAAAAGGACAAATTTTTAACATTTCTGAAATTTCACTGAGACATAAAAAAATATCTTCACTTTTTAACATTTCAAAATCACTTATTACGTCATCACACGTATTTTTAAATTTTATATGTGACAAAATTACTTCTTTTGTAATATCACAAATTTTTTTTAATTTTTTCCTTGAAACACTTTTAAAAAGTTTCAGATATTTTTTATATTTAGAGATTTCTTGAATTAGCTTTTTTTTCTCATTTGGTTCTTTCGGAAACATTACTTCCATTTCCAAATATTTTAAATAGCAGTTAAATAATTTTATACCTCTGTAATTGTCTTTTTTAAGTTTCGCAATAATAAAAAACATTTTTAAAATATAAATTGAAGATTCGTCAACTAAGTGATTTTCAACAGTAAAATAAATTAAAGGATTTAAATAGCAAAGTGTATTCTTATCATAATTTTCAGGATAGTTGAATAAATCTTTAATAAGTATCATATCATTAGAATATCTCCACTTTTTAAAGGGATTAAAAAGCATTTTATCATTCGTAGACGATAAATTGAAATCGGATTGATAGTATGACTCAATCGTGTTAATTATGAGATCATCAATACATTCGTATAGTTTATGCATATTAGGATCATCTAGACCTTTTTCAAGGTCTATTGTAAATGGGGAAATCTTTTTAAAACTTCTATTGTTATAGTAAAATACCTTGATTTCAAAGTTTGTAAAAATAAAAGTAAAATATAAAAATATAATTTTGTACATGGGACTAAGAAATTTAGATTTTTAAATATTTAATTAAAAATTGACTTAAGTTTATTGTAGTTAAGCTATTATAAAACTATAATATAATTAACTATATTATAATATATTATCATATAAACTTATTAGAAGACTTTTAAAATACCTTTATTTTTATGCAGAGTTAAATTTTTAATAATAAAAATATTTATGTCAAGGAAATTAATTTATTTTTAAAAATTAAAATGTGCATAAACAAGTTAAAAATATGCAGGAAGCTTAAAGACACAATTCAGAAAGAAGATTTTACCAGTAAAATAGTTATAAAAAATTAATAAGTTTAATATAAAAAAAAATATCATCTCAATTTTTTAAACTTTCTAATGAATTATTAGTAAAACTTTTATTACACAATTAACTTCTTAGAAGGTCATTTGTAAAATTTAAATTTTTTCTAACATTCTATTGATAACATTCAAGAATTAGGACATTAATTATAGAAGTAATTTATTAATACCAAATGTTAGGAATTCTTTATAAAATTTTCAACTGTTTTTTATAAATCTAATAGTTTACCTAATTCTGATTGAAACTTAAATATCTAGTGAAATAGTAAATACTTATTTTTAGTATTTTCTGATTTATTTTATTTATGCAAATTCTTAATATTCATAAATATTCTGATTTATGCAGGATTTATTAATTTATGCAAAATCTTAATATTCATAAATATTCTGATTTATGCAGGATTTATTAATTTATGCAAAATCTTAATATTCATAAATATTCTGATTTATGCAGGATTTATTAATTTATGCAAATTCTTAATATTCATAAATATTCTGATTTATCCAAAATTTGCTTTAGTTGCTTTCCTTTGTTTTATTTATGCAAGATTTGTTTTTTTAGACCCTTTTTATGAAAAAGTTATTACTACAAATTGTAAATAAAAAGATAGACAATCTTCTTCCTAAAGATGTATTCGATTTATACAAATACCTTTATAATTATAAATTAAAAGATTGTCAAATTAAAATGGTTTTATCAGGTATTAGTAATTTAGAATATTCTAGTAATATAGAAAGAATATTATTATTATTATTTTTTAATAATAAGATAAAAATAGATAATATTGCTGATAGAATATATTTACAAGAATATTTCCCAATTTTGAATTTTTAATAGTTGAAAATGAAGATTGTCAATTTCAACTAATTTTAGAATTTTATAAAATAATTAATTCTACCAATAGAAATACAAATAGATTAAATAATTTAATAAATAGATTTATAAACAATAATAATAGTATTATACTATATAATAATAGAGTTAATAATTTTATAATAAATTATAATACTAAACTAAGAATACTAAGAGAAAGTGATAACTCTTTTTTAATAAATTGTATATGTCAATATCTTACAAATGAGAATATAGAAAATTTATATGAAAAAATGGAAGATAAACAAATTTTAAATATAGAAATTAATAAAAGAAATCTTTTTAATAAATTAATTAATAAAGTAATAATAGAAGCACTTGTAAATCCAATAAATTTAGTAAATTTAAAAATAGATAAAAAAGTTTTTTTTATATTTCTTAATAAATTAACTATGACTCATAGAGATATATTAGAAAATAATATAAAAAAATATTTACAAATATTAAAAATCATTAAATATAAAAAGAAATATATTTTATTAGTAGAATGGATGAAGACTTTTATATATTTTGGTAGAATAGATTTATTTAGAAGGTTATATAAAGATATAAAAAAAAAGATAACAAAAGAAGAATCAGAATTGTTTCTGATTATTTATAAAAATATAAAACATTATTATATTTTTTTAATGAAATGTGGATATTTTAAAGATTCAGAGTTTTGTGTATATTCTTATAAAGACATAATTAATAAATGAATTTTTATATATTTAATTTATATATAATATTAAACATAGTACTCTTTCTAAGATATATTTATGCATAATACTTTCTAAGATATATTTATGCATAGTGTACTTTATAGAGTATATTTATGCATAATACTTTCTAAGATATATTTATGCATAGTGTACTTAAAATATAACATTTAATATAGTACTTTATGCATAATGTAATTAAATAAAAATATATTATATACACATATATTACATATGAATATATTACATACAAATATATTACATACAAATATATCAAATAACAAATTTAATTTATAAAAAAGTCTCTTGATATCCAAAAGACATACAAATAGGTATAAAAACATTTTCTCTCCACATTCCTATCATAGTATCAATATATTCCAAAGGTACCTCCTCTTGTTTTAATTCAATTTTAGTTTGTCCTCGAACATCACTAAGATTGATTTCTACCTTAGTAAAACTTTTCCATCCTTCAAGTTTAAAACTCAATACAACAAACCTTTTTTCTTCTTTAATTATCTTAAATTGTATTCTCCCTATACAAAATATATTGTCTTTAATTTCTAAACCTCTACCCCAAATTTGAATAAAATCAGGGTTAGTAAAAAAAGATTGAAACTCATCAACATTACAATTTACTAAACTTTTATATGTAAAAGTACTAGATGTTTTATATTGGCTTTAATATTGGCACTTTTACACTCTCTCTTTCAGTACTTTTTATATCTATTACATTTTTAGAAAATTGTAAAATAGCTTGTCCCTCTAATTCCTTAAAGAAATCAAGAAACCAAGGAAAATCTTTAAGACCTTCATTTTCCTCGTGAGTAGAAGTAAAATTAGTAAGTACTAAAGATTTATTATCTTTGATTGTATCAAGATTTATAATATAAATTAAACCTAAATTATTCATCCTAAACATATTTTTACAAAAATATCAGTTTAATAACTTCATACTTTTTCTTTTTTAATTCTAAAACTATTTTGTCTTTTGCCCATGAGGATATGTCACTTTCAGACCAGTGATAATTTTTCATTCTCTCTTCAGCATCCATTAGGGGTAAAAATTGTGCATAAAGAAAACTGAACTTAAGGCATTGATTTAAATTTTTTAAAATTGTCATAAAATTTAATTGTTAGAAATAGTATTTATGCATTTTAATTTACAAACTAAAAAAAATTGATAAAATTTTACAAATTATTTTAGAATAATACATTTTTCAACTAGTAATTTTTATTTACTTAAACAGATTTTTAATTATTATATATGTTACAGTTGTTTTTTGATTTAATCATATAATTAACCAAAAGATATTGTAAATTCTATTGGTCTTTTTCAATTTGATTAAATTAAGTAGTAAATTTAATTTGAACTTATGTTAAATATTTCATTAAGACTTTTCTAACAAGTCATTTATAAATGACTTTTGACACATGAATAATAATTATTGTTTGACACAATTATTAATTTGTAAAAGAGTACAACATAGTATTTAATACATAAATATTATTAATGATATATTTTTAAATCTTATTTAAAAATTTATTTTTTAATTAAAAACTGCTTTATTTCAAAAGCTTAAATTTTTTATTGGTTTGTTTATCAAACAACATTTTCTATTCCCCTTAAATTTAAATGAAAGCTTACTACATGGAATCTAGGAATATTAAAATTGCAAAAATTTTTTTATTATTTTCTTGTTTGTATGGTACAACTGATTATTGTATACCAGATGAAATGACGAAACATTACAATTCACTTCACGGGTCAAAATATATATTTCTTACTAATATTTGTTTATATTTAACAATTATTTGTTTAATATTAGGATTAATTACTAAAAAATATAATAATAAACAAATAAAAAAAATTTATAAACATGGCGTGAGTGTTCTTCTGCCTTTAAATGGGTTGGTAACTATTTTATTCTGGACACTTTACTCAATAAATCCTACGCTTATAAGAGATAAACTTTGTACGATAAAAATATTAAATAAGTTTTTTACTGATATGTGTGTACATTTATTTCCTTTTATTTTATTAATAGAGTCACAATGTTAATTCTAAAAGAATAGTCTTATTTATTGTGATTTTACTTTTACTATTTATTGAGTTTTTACTACAGATACTTAATAAAGAATGGTATATCCAATATTGGGAAAACTGGTTTAGCTTATAGGATCTATTTTTTACCGGAAGTGCAATTTTAGCATGGGAATTTATGAAGCATCAATGTTTTACCTTGTAAATAAAAATTATATAAATCCATTCGTTTTTAAACAAAATATTTAGTTATATTGAATTAAGGTTTAAAAACGAAGTTTACTCGAATTGAAGATTTATTTTAAAATATCAATATCACAAAAATCTTTCTACTGAACAAAATCTGAAGTATATGGAATATATGGTATGTAAAGTATGATTAATCATGCATTTAGTTTCTGTAATGTATTTACAAAAATAGAACTATAAATAAAATTTCTGTTTTTATTAATATTGACTATTCAGTTAAAAAGTCCGTTCAATTTTATACACTTCTATAAAAATTAGTTAAATTAATAAATTTTTAGTTTTTGTTTAGGCTTGGTTGAATTTAAACGTAAAAAAGGGTTTCAAGCGTAATCCAATTAAATACATATGTTTAATAAAACCACTCTAAGCTGTTTTTAAAATTTTACATTTACATACATTTGTATTGTTTTTTCTATTCCATGTAGGCAAAACATTAATTCAATCTAACAGGTATAGTTTAATATTGAGTTTGCTATATTTAAAAAGCAAATTCACACATATAATGTATTTAAGACTGTTTTTAGAATTTAAATAAAATTATTTTTTACACATTTATTGTCTAATATTGACATAATTAATAAAGTTAAAACATTTAATATTACCATCTTACCTCTTAAAGATAAAAATCTTGTAGTTGTTGAGCTTTTTTTATTTTCTCATTTAGCAATTCATTAGCTTGTTCAAAAGTTAAAACCATCTTGTCAATATTTATATAAAAAATTGTTAAATATTTTTTTATATTTTTTAATTCAGTAATGACTATAGATCTGTAAATTTGTTTTTCTTTGTATTCCTTTTGTACACAATCTAGCATTCTATAAACAAATTTCGGTAGGTTTATATCCTCTTGAATTTTTTTTAATTTTTTTATTTGCAATGAATAAATTTTCGTAATTTGTACCGAATATTTTTTAACTACTAAAGGTATTCTTTCAAGTAGTAAAAAATCAATAACGTTTGATATAAAATCAATAATTTTGATATAACAATCAAAATTTTTAAATATTTTTTGACTTTCACAAAGATCATGCCGTAATTTAGAAAGTTCTTCAAATTTTAATCTTTTCAAATTCTTAAATCTTCTAAAAAAAAGTCTTTTCAAAGATTCGTATCTTTTTTTTTCAATTTCGTTGAGATTTATATCTACCCTGTATATGACGCTTCTTCTAGTCTCATTTTTGAAATTTTGTTTAATTAATTCAAAGGAGTTTTTTAGAAGTTGAAAATTTTTTTTTAAATCTTTTAAAGAATCTTCTACACATTGAATATTTAGATCAGATGCTAAATTATCAGCATTTTTATTCGACAAGTTGCTTTGTAAACATATTTTCAATTCCATATATTCCATTTTTAAAATTTTGAAAATTATATATATTCGGCATATTCCAATCATTATTAATATTATTAGTAAAACAGTTACCAAAGTCTAAGTCATTGTTTAAACTTAAATTAAAATATCTAAAATCGTTAGTTGTATCTTTTTGAAAGCTTTGTGTACAGAATATAGAATTAGTAAAAATCATAGGGGTTTAACCTTGCTCTTTATATATTATCTAAAAATAACAAAAATCCTCATATAATAAAACTAAATATGTTTTCAATATAAAAAATTTGAACTTTGCAATTAAAAAAAGTATATTAATTTTTTAAAAAATTTTAATTAGAAATTTATTATATTAAAAAATTTAAATTAGATATTTATTATATTGAAATTTGATAAATTGTAATTTCATAGAAGTTTAATTTACTTTATAAAAATTTATTAAATTGCAATTTGTCAAATTTTAATATAAAAATATAATATTTGTATACTTTTTAATATATATTAGGAAAACTGGTATGATAAGTTTTATGTGGCAAAAATATGAATCTAAAAGTAAATAAGATGTAAAACTCTATTTGACTAATAATAAAGTTATATGTAGTTTTATTATAAATTAAATGCTATCTGCAAGTAATATTTTTTATTAAAAGAAAGAGAAAATGTCGTAGAGAAAAGGTTTTGCACAAAGTTGTAAAAATTATTTCGCAAAATTGTTGCTACTTTAATTGCACCCATATGCCATTCAAAAAGGTTATAAAACGTATGTAAATTATAATTTTAATGTATTGTTACTTTAAAACTTAAAGATAATTTATTTATAAAACCTAGTTATAGTTTTGTAGAAAAATTTATATTAAAACTTAGTTTTTTTTTGTACATATTTGGGTTTAAGTATTGTTATTTTCTAAAATATACTTATGTTATAATATATTAAAAAACTTAATATAAATTGAATTAATAGTAACATTGATTTAGTATTGTTTAATTAATCTTTTCCCACATGATATTAATATAAAAATTACAATAAAAAAAGTTATTTAAAAATAACTTGAATATTCTATCAACCATTGTGTAAAAAAATCCTAAATTAACATTTCTCTACTTAAGTTAGATGATGTAAAAGTATTTTAATTAAATTACTTTCATACATAGAATTAAAAAAATACAATACGATTGTAATATTAAACAAAAGAGTTTCCTAACAAACAATTAAGCCTTTTTACTACACGTAACGATCATAATTAAATAAAAAAGGAGTTCTCCTTATTTAAAGTAATAATTTTGTAATTACCCTTATGATCAATGGTTATAATATAGAACAAAATTATTCACAAACAGATCTTACACAAACGTCATTTATCGAGTCTCCAAAAAAAGAATCTAAAAATTTTTTTCTAAAAAGATCTGTGTACTTTAATACTTTATTTTTTATTTTTTTATATCGATTGGATATCTTTCTATTTTTATATTATTACAAAAAATTAATAACGATGTTGGATCTTCATTCTACATTTTATTATATTTTGTATAGGGTTAGTATTCTAACGCTTACAAATTTACTAATCAATATTATATTATATTTCTATAGAGAAAAGATTCTTTTTTTATTTAATATTCGAAAAACAGCTAATATATTGAAAATTATATCAACAGTTGGAATATTAACGGTATGTGTTACGTATTTAGAAGATTCTGACTTTAAAAATTTTATGTTTTTTTACAAATCTAATTCTAATATAAATGGAATAATATTAAGAAATACAAGCTATTTTTAAAAATGGTTGGATATTTATATTAGTTTATACTTTTTTAATGACAATACGTTTATTACTTTTGGAAGGAATAAAATATACGACTAATTTAAGTACTTATAGAAAAAGACTAATACAAAACAATAAAGACATGGAAAAAATTTATATATTAAACTCGGTAACAGGTAAATCTATAATATATAAATCTGAAAAATGGATTAGAATGATTTTTAAAACTTTCCCAGAAGGGAATCCACTGACTTTGGAAACACTAAATTATTTCTTTAACTTAGAAGATAGTAAAATGTTATGACACTCTTTGATTTAAATAAAAATAATCAGGTGAGTGAAGAACAATTTACAACGGTATGGTTAAATGTAATAGATACAAAAGATGATATAAATGCTTCACGCAAATAGAATTGAAGTCACTTCCAAATTAAGCAGACTTTTTTATGGAATTGTAATATTTTTGACTTTATTTATAAGTTGTGTTATATAATACTTTCAGAATAAGTTTAATACTTTTATTTCCTTTCTTACTTTTTTAGTACCATTTCATTTTCTTTTTGGAACTGTTCCAGGAAACTATTTAAATCTATTGTTTATGTTTTTATGACTCGTCCATTTGAAGTCGGTGATTTTATTAAATTTGATGGTAAAAATACCAGGTAAAAGAAATAGGACTTATGTACTCGACTTTAAAACATAATTCTTTGAGTATTAACAT
>PQWD01011854.1:0-67351 GCA_019425675.1 Leucinodes orbonalis
GAATCCAGCAAGAAACTCAATAGTCACTCTTTTCAAAAAAAATGTGCTTATACAATATATTTGTCTAGAAAACGTAACGGCGTCGGTGGCTCAGTGGTGTGGACTGTCGCCTTCCTACCGGGAGGGCTGAGGTTCAAATCCCGACACGTACCAATGTATTTTCGAATTTTCGAAAAATATATGTACGTTATCCGACGCTCTTACGGTGAAGGAAAAATCGTGAGGAAACTTCATGCACGCCTACGAAGAGATTCGAAGGTTGTGTGTGAAGTCGTCCAATCCGCACTGGGCCCGCGTGAATGACTAAGGCCTAATCACCCTATACTATATGTATTAAGTATTTATATAAATCAAAGTTCCTTTAAGACAATCCCAATAAGAAAATAAATAAATTAAATTGCATAAAAAAAACTTTCGATAACTATACGGAAACAATAAAATGTAATGAAATAATAATGGTGGCAACTATTGATGGCAACTGACTCAAATTCGCATTAACTTTTGTCATAGGCAACTCCAGAACTACACTGTTCATAAAACTCCTGACTGCGGACACTAATTATTGAAGAATTTCGGACTTTGAACAGCTTGATGTTAATAAAGTGTTGCAAGATCACCAGAGCATCTTTCTCCATTCTACAAAATGCACCACGCGCGGATAATATTTGTTTGGGACATGAATTGTTGTTAAAATTATTGCAAGTTGTTTGTACTTATTTGTCATGCAATAATATTACTTGTTATCAGAACTTTTAATAACTTTTGTCTGGCTTGGGGTACTATTAACGTGTATTTGAAATATCAGAGAGCATCGAAGTGTGTTGCCAGCCCTTTAAACCTTTTCATATATCGTTTAAACAGGTTAAGACATACAATTTGTACAGTACTTGATCTTAACTTGCGCGGTGTACGGTTGTCGCGACTCGTATGTCCCCCTAATGGCCCATTCCGCGGTAATGGCTCCCCTTACCAAGTGCTGACGTCTCTTTGTACTTTATAATAATGAAAACACTTTTAATTATTATTAAATCACCCTGTATACGTGTTGCTAAGTATTGGCTTTCATGGAGTATTAGTATGCAGGGTTGCTGACGCCTAACAAGGGGAGACCTTAGTTCTGTGATAGAGGATGATCGCCTGATAGGTGTGTACAATTGTATAGTGGATAGGATTGACAGTCATCATTATTATCATCAGCTTGTAAATTTTCACACGACATGAGTTTGCGTCGTAACCCACCACGGTAGTCACTCTATGTGGGAAGGCCTATTGATGCTTGAGGCCCAATGATGTTTTGGCTGATAATAATGATTGTATCCAATAACAATATTACAATAGTTATCTGCCCACTTATTTTATTTATTTTACTAAAAAATTGAGTGCGTTTGACTGCTATCTCAACCAGCCAAAACGCCGAAGCGCTTTTTTCCAAGTATCAAAATTCATTATTGTGCTTTACTTTGGTATTTTAATTGTATTTTTTGTATTCATAAGTGTTTTTTGTAAGCCTTATCTGAATAAATGAATTTTGACTTTGACTTTGATGGAGAGTGATGATGTAGACGAAGTTTTATGACGCAAACACAAAAAAACGCCTTTTTACTCTTGCCTTGCCTAAATAGTACGTATCGGGAAACACAGACGCAGGAAAGTCAGTGGAATGACCAGTCATTACCTTGCAGTTCGGATGATGAAGGAAGAACCGAAGTTTTTTGTGCGAAAAGACGGTATATCGACAACAAAGGGGTGGTACCCCTCCCTACGGCGAGTTATCCGATAGTGAAATGGTGCTGGAGGAATCAAATTATAGAAGCCTAGCTATTCAGCGCCGCAACGTGACCAGCCTCTTGGGCACCTTTCCACATGATGGCGACCTCAACCAGATTTATTTAAAGGGCACTTACTCTACGGTTTTTTTTTGGACTGTTTGTAAATATGTATATAAATTTTCAATTATATTTTATTATTTAATTCTAAATATTAAAGTATGCATTCAACACAATATGTCAGTTGCATATACATCTTGGTCTAAACATTGAGGCCTAATTCAATAGTACGTACACAAGTTCCCGCTAATTAGGGATCAATCGCGGGATTATGTGCCGTAATCCTGCGCTCCTGCACACTGTTTGTGCGCATCGGCACCAATGATGTAAAAAAGTATGGATTCGTGATATGCTCTCAAAACAATCGGAAAAAGTGTTCCGAATGCAGTGACAGCACACATACACATAATTCGAATTTCGAACACATTTACCTAAACAAAATAGTACACTGTACTCTCTTCGGCGGTTCGTTTTCGACGCATGGATGGCGTATCTACCTTTATATATACAGAATATCATTGGTCGCACGCTTAATTACTTATCTTTGCGTATGCTGAACAATTAATAGTACGCTACTAGGTAGATGACTCGTTATTGTGTTGTCTAGGTATTATATGTACTACTGCAGTACCTCATATCGTCTGTGAAATAAAAGTATGCACTTGTGTTACGGGATGAGGGCACTGTAGCTAGTGAAATTACGGGTATAGAGACTAACATCCGTTTCTGGGTAAGAGGCGCATTGCAGCATTAATGGAGAATAATAATGTCTATAATTTGTTCGCTCTTAATGCTTCCGTCACAGTTCAGACTATCTGTCCAGGCACAAAAGACGGCTGGACAGTTTCCTGACCAGGGATGGTATAGTCTCCTCGTATTGCCTGAATCTGGTGTCAAGGTGTAGCTCAAAACACGGTAACAATACTATTCAAAAAACTATACATCATACAAACAAAATGCTCAAACTAAACTCCGCATTAGCTTCGTCTACAAATGTTCATAATCACTTCGAGCCTAGCTGCAATCAGCATCCGGCTTCTGAACCACTATCAACCTTAACCACTTGACGTTAGAGTTCATGTATTCCAGCAATTATATGGGCTGTGAATCAATCGGCGTCATTACGAGAACGAAGTTAGTTCCACGATGATTAGTGAGTTGTTTCGGAAATACGGCTTCTGTTATTAATGCTGTGTTGTCTTCGCTATGGTATACGTCGTAGGGATATGATATACATACTGATTTGATCGATTCCTGAGTGATTTGATTAAAAATAAAAATAAATCGTTAATTTATTCTCTCCACAAACGTAGGTCCATAACAGTGTCATTTGACAATCCATTTAATGTAGCGATTGAGACGTCGGCTGCAACACCAAGAGTTCCGGGTTCGATCCCGGGCAGTACTTGTGTGCATGAATATGTCTGTTTGTAATGGTCTGGGTGTTTTATATGTATAATATGTATTTATTTACATAAGTATGTGTATCCATTGTTTAGTACCCATAATACAGGCTTCACATCTAACTTGGGGCTAGATGGCGCTGTATGAATGTCGGTGGATATTTATTATTATTACATAAAGCAAGTTACAGAAAAACTTATTATACTGATCCATATTTTGTGAGAGACCTGGAGGGTTATAAACCTGTAGTACAGGTCACCAGGGCCCTCCCGCGGATAATAGACGGTGTATAATAAACATGATAAGTAGTATACTAGACAGAAAGACATTATTACTACGTTTAGTTTACCACACAAAACATGTTATTAGTAACATCATCATCGGCCTATAACGGCTCACTTCAAGGCACAGGCCTTTCCACACAGCATAGTTATGGAGAGATTAGGCCGTAGCCCATCACGCGGACCCAATGCAGATTGATGGGTGTTAACGACTACCGAGCGTCGGTGGCTCAGTGGTGTGGACTGTTGCCTTCCCACCGGGAGGGCTGAGGTTCAAATCCCGACACGTACCAATGTATTTTCGAATTTTCGAAAAATATATGTACGTTATCCGAGGCTCTTACGGTGAAGGAAAACATCGTGAGGAAACCTTCATGCACGCCTGCGAAGAGATTCGAAGGTTGTGTGTGAAGTCGTCCAATCCGCACTTGGCCCGCGTGGACGACTAAGGCCTAATCACCCTATACGGGTAGGCTCGTGCCCCTCGGTGGGGACGTTTAATGAGCTGATGATGATGAACGACTACCATCCTTAGATTGTTGTCGGGGCCGTCGGCTTAACGTGCCCTACGAAATATGGAATCATCTTTCTTTTCAGACAATCTGTTGGACAGTTGGACCTACAACCCAAACTCGGACCAGTACTAAACTGGGAAAAATCGCATAAACTGACTTTCCCCGGTATTCGAAACCTCTACCTCCGTGTCACGCAGTAACATCTAATATAAGGCACAAACAAACACAAGAATCAGATATTTTAAATATATTACATTAGGTTTTCTTTTAGCGAATTATCACTAAAAGAAAACCAAATAAACATCAAACATTAGTTTACCATGACGTGCTACGCGTTTTGAGTAACGTTACGTCGTTAATAGATTTCGTAGCACTGTAGTGTGTTCCGTAGTCGTGATTCCTACTTCAATCGTAGCAATATGCAGCGCCAATACGCATTGTTCCAAAAACCTTTAAAAACCTTACGGGAGCGATTCCTCCAAAGTCTTAGTAAATTTAACAAATAATTGACTCTAAGTCCCGTATTATAGTACTAGACTCAACGTTGATCTTCACTTAAATTGAGTGAGAAAGGGATAGAGCTATATACGATAAATAGCGGCATCCCTTCCTAACTCTATTGAGGCAAAGATCAATGCTTGAGCCTCGTTATATAATACTTGCCTAAGAATCGAATCGGGAAATTAAGAAAACAACTTTGGATATTCTTAAGAGCGTCAGTGGCTCAAAGGTGTGGACTCTCGCCCTCCTATCAGGAGGGCTGAGGTTCAAATCCCGCCACTACCAATGTGTTTTCGAATTTTCGAAAAATATATGTACGTTATCCGACGCTCTTACGGTAAAGGAAAGCATCGTGAGGAAACCTGCGCACGCCTGCGAAGAGATTCAAAGGTTGTGCATGAAGTCGGTTAATCCGCACTGGGCCCGCGTGGACTACTAAGGCCTATACGCCCTATACGGGTAGGCTCGTGCCCCTTGGCAGGGACATTTAATGAGCTGATGATGATGATATACTTAAGTTATAGCGATTTGCACTCATTAAACAAAACCAAATAAACACACAACACTTCATGTTATTATAAAATGTTAAATAATACCTAATGCAACCTTTATAAGGTTTAAAATCTTGAGTAAGCTTAACAGCTTCTCGGTAAAGTATTTTTATCTTTATATAAACTAAACCTTTTAACGATAGCAAGCGGACCATTTCTTAGAATCCTTCTCATTACTGTTACTCGTTTATTTTATTTTGTCGTAAATATCATCTTGAATTTATTTTATGATTAATTTATCCTTATATTGATAAATGTCTATATTTTGGAGATTGCAGATATGAAGTCCTGAAATCGGTCTGTTACACACACACACACACCATACATTAAACATAAATTGTAAAATAAAATAACGAGTGAGATGAATAACACGTTTCACTGGATGATATCTGGCACTGCGGTCGCTTACTGAAACAACTCAATATCAAGCCTAGACTAAGCTAGTTCAAAGATTATACACCTTACACTTGAGTTTTTGGATATGGTAGAAATTAAAAAGAACATGCCTATTTTACCGTGTAACACACCTCTCTAAACATAAATAGGACTACATTAATGCCTACGCTTTATTGTATTGTTATATTATAGATATTATTACACCCGACGGCAAAAAGTTGTCCCCGTTATAACTTACTGTACCATCATTACTGTATAAAGTGCAATAAATCACGTGCGTTCAGGGCCTCAATTCCCCAAATGTAGTTGACATTAGAGCGTCAGTAGCTCATTGGTAGGGACCGTTGCCTTCCGATCTGGAGAGTGCAGATTCAAATCCACCACGTAGGTCCCAATGTATTATCGAATTTTCACAATTATATGTACGTTTATTCGACGCTCTTACGGTGAAGGAAAACATCGTGCACGCCTGAGAAGAAATTCAAAGGTTGTGCGTGAAGTCGTCCAATCCGCACTGGGCCCGCGTAGACTACGGCCTATACAACCTTTACAAGTAGGCTCGTGCCCCTCGGTGGGGACGTATAAGGAGCCGAGATGATGAATGACTTGACATTACGACACTTTATAATCCAACTGTAATTTTGGTATTCCGGTACAACTTTAATGGTAATTGTTTAAAATGGTAATTGTATAGTAAAAATAATTGTCTAATGCAGTTACTTATTTAAATCTACCATAAATTAGAACGAATGAGTCCAAAATTTTACTATTGAGACACAATGACTACCGCTGTTAAAAATTAACGGAATTGGCGCCCACCTCAGTTGTGTTGAAGAAACCCAAAATTGTTACATTTGAAACAAAAACCATAGTCAATGGTCCAGCGTTAAAAAACAAAGGTGTCAGAATCCGATATGAAGTCCCAAATGAGGGTCGGCCTAACGGCGGTGGGCTCGCATTTCCGAGCGATTGCGCGAAAACCTACCTAGACAAATGACGCACTATTCCATGGGTGGCTCTAAAAACGAATGTGTGGTGACGAGGCGGTGCGGCCAGTGTTGCCAGATCTACGTATATTTACGTATTTTTTCTCATAAGTGAACGGGGCGGTCAGTGCGCCCACTTGGTAAGTAGAACGCCTGACAATGAGAGAAACAGAGTTGAAAAAAATTAATAACAGTAGGTAGTCATTATTTTCCGTCAACACTGCCCTGCTGCAAGAGCGTCGGTGGCTCAATGGTGTGGACTGTCGCCTTCCTACTGGAAGGGCTGTGGTTCAAATCACAACACGTACCAATGTGTTTTCAAATTTTCGAAAATATATGTACGTTATCCGACGCTCTTACAGTGAAGGAAAACATCGTGAGGAAACCTTCATGCACGCCTGGGAAGAAATTCAAAGGTTGTGCGTGAAGTCGTCCAATCCGCACTGGGCCGCGTGGACGACTTAGGCCTAATAACCTTAGCATGCTCGGTGATAATGATGATGATGCTGCCCTGCGCTCGTCACCTGAGCTGACAGATGTTAGGTCTCTTATACCCAGTAATTATACCACTTGCTCTCATCCCGACAGAAGTACAGTACACTCGTATTTCACGGGACGACATCTGGCATTGCATTGGTACCTAGACAACTCATCGCGAAACTACCACCTATTTTAAGTGTCAGACCAAACCTAAGTGCTGTATTCTGGGTGTATGTACGTATTTTATCAAAATTATTCAGTTGCAAACTGACATATCTCATTAAGCTAAATAGGTATAATTTCTGTCACAGTCACCAAAAATGGGTAATAACCGTTCCATTTTATACTTACTGGCATTGGCCTTATAAGGAACTAGTCTTCATTTTAATTGGAAAAAACGTGCGTAGATCTACATTATTTCCAAATACGGATTTTCCAATTCATGCGTACCTTTCTAATCTGGTCAAATATAAATTCCGAGTTGACAACACTGAGCGTAACTGTACGCAATGTAAATGATAGTATGTTTAAAACTAATAAAGGTAAAGACACAAAAGACTCGTGTTTATTATAAAGCTGGTTAATGACATGGAAACTGGGGATAACTTAATATGTATCATTTCTGAAACGGATGAGTATAAAGTACTCTAACAGGACTGGTCATCTGTTCACTCAAGGCAGGCGGTCAATAACAAACAAATATATATGTGGAGTGCGAGCAATTGAAATAAAAAATCTATTTTAATAGAAATATACCGCCACTGACGTGTGTATGTCAAATTAATGTGCCGCCGCATTGCTTTTACACCAATAGCCTGATTAAAAAAAATAGAATCGAATTTCTAGCCAGCTCTTCCCTAAGATTTCTAAATCTTCCCGGACTATATATGACCAATATATGAATAGTAGACGTCTTATCTACTACCCAAAGACTTTTTAAAGGCAGAAATTAGCCTCAGAATCGAAATTGGAAAGAATATTTAATCATTAAGATGTTAATAAAAATAACTCAAAGTTTGTAAATAACTTAATACGTTAACTCACTTATTCGTTACTTGAACAAATACCTGAGTTATTATTATTAAATGAACAAAGTTTAAAAGTAACGGTTTTATCCTGGAAATAACTAAGAGTGGCAATGTAACATTTCTCGATTTATTCGAATGGCAAGTATCGAATAATTGTAATCGAGTGACGCGTCCGAGCTGTCGCTCACAAACTTGTACCTGTGAAATTATAATGAACTCCGCGCGACTTCCATCAATCATAATTTGATTCTAATAAGTATGAAGTGAAAATTTCTGTTCGATTAAATAATTGGTTGGAGCGCTCACTCGATTGATTTTCACGGAGACGTCTCAAGATTAATGAGGGTATACGACGTTTCAGTTAATAATTTTGTCATCAAAATGTTTGGGTATTGTCGCAGCTATTGTAGAGGTGATCTCGTACTAGAAAGTCGGTGGGAATCTTATCTAGGCACTTTAATTGGCATGCCTCTCGTATCTAGTATGTGTCTACGTAAATTCACGTTACTGTTTTCTTTTAATTTGATAGATTTTTTTAATGTCTTGAGCCAATGTCTTGCCATAGTAACTATTACTACTCAAATGTTAATAACAATTGTATATAAATGAACACATGCACTTTCAGATGTGTATATTTGAAAGCACATATCAAACTTTGAGTTAATTCTTAAACAAGTAGCATTGTTTGTTACGAAGAGCATCGGTGGCTCAATGATGTGGACTGATGCTTTCCAATCTAGAGGGCGCAGGTTCAAATTCCGCCACGTTTGTCTTTTCGAATTTTCAATATTATGTGCTCGTTAAACCGACGCTCTTACGTGGAAGCAAACCATCGCGAGGAAACCTACAAACACGTACGAAGATATTTAAAGATTGTGCGTAGAGTCGGCCAACCCGCACTGGGCCCGCGTGACGACTAAAGCTTATACACCCTTGACACCACGGGTAGCCTCATACCTCCTAGTGGCGACATGTAATGAGCTGATGATGATTATTCGTTACTGAAAGCACAAAAAGTGAGCCAACTTTTTATCCCCCCTAAATACCCATTGTATGTACTTTTTGACCAGATTGACGAAGTTTCTTGTAATAACCAAGCCTCTCACTACTGGGCGTACTTCAGGCTACACGGCTTGTAAATTGGTCCTAGTTAATTGCTATAGCCTTAGCCTGTTTGCTACATATATGTACGTGGGTTTATGTTAATACTGATACTATTGATACGCCGGCCTGGGGTCATCTTACATTGCTGTTGAATTAGTTCTGTCCCACAATATACACACGTGACATGAAGTGATTATATTTGTTCCTATTTACAGGTCGACCAACTTTAAACAAAAGCAAAACACCATTACTCGTATAACAACATACGTTACGTTTCACTTCCATCTTGTGTAAATATAATTTAAAGTTTAATTTCTGTTATGAGTGTCTGTAGCTCATTGGTATGGGCTTTTACCTTCCGATCTGGAGAGCGCAGCTTCAAATCCCGCCATGTACCAATGGCTTTTTGAATTTTCGAAATTTTATGTACGTTTATCTGATGCTCTTACGGTGAAAGAAAACATCGTGAGGAAACCTGCGCACACATACGAGCAGATTTGAACCTGCGCCCTTCAGATCAGAAGGCAACAGTCCACACCATTGGTCCACCAACACTCTTATAAATATTTACTAGATACATGGTAAATCTTTCACAAAAAGTAATGTCGTGGCGCTCTCGTATAGTGTTGCCAGAACTTTTTCCATGAAGTTGCACTGCGGACGTGCACATTTAGCCCCGAGGGGGCCTGAAATAGCCCCATGGGCGCTGGGATAGTTAAGACGGGAATTTTTTATCAAATTTAAAATGATCTTTTAAACTAGTTTCATCACAGTTGTCAAATTTATACTGTTTATAAAGAATAATTCATATAAAGAGAACGATAATATAACAATGCTAATGTACATTTATTTGTTGAAATATTATCAATCAAATTCTTATATTTTTAATAAAAAAATATATAGCCGAGTTGGTTATCTATAGCCAACGAATAAAATCTTGTAGCCGCTCGGTAAGAAACATAGCCAAATTGGCGCTAAATAGCCCTCATCTAGCAACACTGCTCTCGCGTGATGTTTCGCCGCTGAAATCTGCTTGCGGGGCAATAATTTTAAATAATTGCCACGGCGAATTTTAAAAACGCCTTTATATCATTGCTACGACCGCTTCTGTTGTTTATGGTACATAATTTAATGCCTTTGTTACATCTGCTGTGCTAATGTAAATAATTACGGGTTGCTTTTAGTTTTTACCTTTTTAAGAGTAGAAATACGGTGAAGGAAAACATCGTGAGGAAAACTGCATGCCTGCGAAGAGATTCGAAGGTTGTGTGTGAAGTCGTCCAATCCGCACTGGGCCCGCGTGGACGACTAAGGCCTAATCACCCTATATGGGTAGGCTCGTGCCCCTCGGTGGGGACGTTTAATGAGCTGATGATGATAAAGTGCAGAAATGTAATTTTAAAGTTTTGGTATATTTTAACTCATCCCGTTATGTATAAGTGTGCAATAAAAGCTTTAACTACAGCACAAAGTTTTTTAACGTATTCATTTGAGATCTTAAAACACCCATTTGAAATTCCAAAACTTTGACCCGCTACTTTAAGCTGATTTTAAATTGCATACAAAATGCATAAGCGTATTGTCCTCGGATTATGTTCTCGCGTCCAACGACTGCATTGCCCTTTGCTATGCACGCACAGAAACAAACCGGCGCGGGCGTGCAGTACCCGGGTCAATGATATTCTGTATATATAAAGGTAGATACGCCATCCGTGCCTCAAAAACGAACCGCCGCGAAGAGAGTACAGTTTGTACTCTTTTGTTTAGGTAAATGTACGCTCATTCGAAATATGTATATGTATGCTTTCATTTGGAACACTTTTTTCGATTGTTTTGTGAGCATATCACGAATCTATACTTTTTTACATCATTGACCCAGCTATGATAAAATATTCCCGCGGACGTTGCCTTTGTCATATTAAATATTTATCGCCTGCAGTTTACAGCTAACGCGCGGAACATACTTAGCCGCGCCTCGCCGAAATTCACGTACAAGCAATACTTTCATTAAACAATAGCGAATGCCGGCGCGTCTGAACCTACCGGTGTCACCATGGCTTGTGGATTTCTTGTGGACAGTGATGGACGGGATGGCGAGCGTCAATCATCTGGTGTTACGTATTATAATATAGGTCCAAGGACATAGTATAACAACTTATAGTAAATTAATAGGATAGAAATATCTAATACGACCCATTATTGAAAAAGAAACTCTGCTGGTCGTGTTTATTTAAACACCCAACGTTTCAGTTAACTATAGTAAAAATTCTCATTGACAAAGTTTAAAATTTTTGACATAAATTAAAGCGCTTAACCACAAACTTTTTCTTTTATAGTCGTCGATACCCGAAGCCGGTTATTTACGATATTTAAATAATTGAAGACAGTTTATTTATAGAATGATTAAGGTGTAAAAGACTAAAGAAAAATAATTTTCCTCTTAAAGATATGGTCAAGTGTATTAAATGTACGTATAAGTAATGTTTTGAAATAAGGACTAATAAAAGGGATGTTTTACTTAACAACTTTATTTATTAACTAAATAGTAAACGTTGCTCTCATAAAACTGAAACAATATTCGCCCCTAAACAAGTTTATATTCTTGACTAAAAATGTTAAAAAATATATACAATAACAAACATATCTTACCACACCCAAATCATGGCCATCCGAGCGGACGCGTACACACGAGGCGATTGTTGGCGCGGGTATAAATTATTTTTATGTTTCCTCCCGACGCGGGTTTTGTCTCTCGCATTGTACACTAGCGCCGCCCGCCTCCGCTCGTTACGAGCTTTAAATATGGCCGCGGGAACGCCGCGTGACGCGCTTTGTAGCGGCGCTTTAACGACACATGTATAATTAAGTCACTTTTCAGAGGAAGTTAGTTTTAACTAGTTTTTTCATAGTATATTTAAAAACTCACCATTATATAAGTACGTTTATATCATAAATATCGATTAAAAATACCTGAAAATTATGATGATTTATATTTTAAATTTATGATGTGTGATGCTGTTTTTTATGACATGAATGTTTTTACTCTTCTTGAATACTGGACTTAAGATTTTCTTCAAATCGTTCTAGGTAGCATTGAGAAGCAACGTGACCACTATTGGCAGGGTTCAAAGGCTCTAATCCCTAAGGTTAAGCAACCAAGTCCTCCAAGCATCAAGTTAAAAGTTAGACAAGATTTAATATACCCACCTCTGTTTATGAGCTCTTATACGTCAGACGCGCTCAAACTTAAGTATTTGACGCCATTATCTCCGCACTAAAACCACGTGTGTTTTAGTTTGTCTTATGATCTGTGGCCGTAAAACAAGGCTACACTGGGCTCTTATTCTGCTAATTTTAAATGCGCTAACATGATCTATATAGTATCTTAATAGTCAATTTATGCTTTTTTGTTCTAAATTATGGTAGACTTTTAAATTGGTGACAACTTCAGACAATTCATTCTACTATCCAATTAATATTTTAAACAATTAACATTTAAGTTCTACTGAAAAAGTAAATTTACAGTTGTATTTTAAAGTGTCGTAATATTAAATAAATATCCACTGACAGTCACACAGCGCCATCTAGTCAAAATTAGCATTTAGCCTGTAATATAGGTACGAAAAATACTTATATATTTTTTTGTAAATACATACATATTATACATATAAAACACCCAGATCAATACAAACAGACGTGTTCATGCACATTTGAGTGTTAATACTGCCTGAGGATCGAACCCGGAACCCTTGGTGTAAGAGCCGACGTCTCAACCATTACACCACATGGGTCGTCTCGTAATGTCAAGAAAATTAGTAAAATTGAGACAATGGTCCTCCGTGGAACGCCCATATCGGGACCTATAGATATTCATAGCCGGGTTACAAACGGCGGATCTGGGAGCTAACAGCCCTTGTCCGGTATTCATGGAGGGTAGTCAGTTGGTCGTTGTCGCATCTATAGTGCATTGATGGTGTGGCCACACGGCCGGAAATAAACGGGATAAACTGGGACTGCACATGCAGCTATGCAACGTATCGCAATTATACCTGACTGGTGGGATTGATCAGTTTCTTTCAAGAGGTGATTTATAAAAACAAGTAGTGTAATTATATAGTCTAATTTAAAAATATTGTAATAGCATTACAATATAAAGAATCAGCAAATTGAAAAGAACCTGGTAACAATATAAAACTTTTTGAATGTAATTAGCAAGCCGTCAAAAAAAATAATAAATAATAATAATAAGAATTGTTTATTGCTCCCATAATATTACATTCATACAATGTTTGGTTTATAACAATATGTATAGTTAATGATGATAGCAAGAGGAAGCACCTCAGCTGTCACTGGCCCAGGTGACAAGCACCTAGTTAGCGCTGGTTTTCAGTAACTTCTTCTTCTCTTCGATGTTAGGCGAGAATTTCATTAAGTAAGCAATGAGGGCTTAAAACTTACATAAAAAGTATACATGAAAAAAATAAAAGAAAATCAATACCATATGGCACCTAAATTGTGTGTGTTTATGTGTTTGTATGTGTGTGAGTGTGTGTTTGTGTAAGAAATATATTTGAATTACTTAAAATAATCTTTTAATACCTTGAAATACATGTTCAAGGCACACAAAAGCAAAATATAGGCACAGACTCTTTTATTTATCACATCATTTGTCTTGGTGTATGGTCTGAACCGCTCAAATACACAATTCATTCATATGAATAGCTATAAATCCTTCGATGGAATAAATAAAAAGAAATGTCCCATTAAAAAGCGTAAAAATTGGTCACGTTATGCATTGGCCTCATTCCATAACAGGGCCCCGGAGAAAAATAAGGGGACATCTGCCCCACACTGGTATCTGCAAGTGGCTGCAGACTTCATAATTCCGGATATAAAATTGAAAGGGGAAACATTCGAGAGATACCGATATTGCGTGCCCAATAAGCTTTGCTATTATTGGTTTCCTATTTATTAATTTTAATTTCGAAACCCCACGTTCCAGAGTCTTTTCGAAATTACATGTACGTTTATCCGACGCTCTTACGGTGAAGGAAGCCATCGTTAGGAAACATGAACTCAACGGAAACAAAGATAACGAACCAATTAAAACTGAACTGTCAACTATTTAGCTAAAACAACACAATTATCATTCCTAATTTTAAATAAAGCTTTCTATTCTGACTAAATCAAATATGAGCCAGTGTGGCCTTTGATTAAATGTTTATTCTAGCCACTCAAATATCACTACTAATTCTGAATGGTTAAAATTTCGGCCAAATATTTTGCTTACTTTGTTAACGAAAACTGACAGCCACTTATTAGGGCCGGTGCAAAACGAATATTTGATGAGAGACGCCGTCATTCCTTGGAAATTAATTATTGATAATGAATGACTAATTATTCAAAATTAATAGAATCTAATAAAATTCTTGGGCAAATTGTTTAAAGTAAAATTTTGTCAACATGATTTGAGAACTAAATAAAATATTTACTTTTTTATATAAGCTCGCGTAGTGTCAGTTGTGCCATTGACTAGTGTCAGTTATGCCATGACTGGTCTGGCGCAGAATGGGGGAGACCTATGTCCAGCAGTAGACTGCTATAGGTTGAAGAGAGAGTTGTGCCATTGACTGGTGTCAGTTGTACCATTGACTAGCCATTGATGCACAAGTGATACAACATTGTTCAGGCGAATAAAGTAATATCACAACTGATCAGAAACGTTCATCACAGAATCAGTGTCAATCCTGCGATAGACGGAACTATATGTACATACTCATATATCGTAGAGCTAACTGCCAATAAAGCTGACAACCGACCCATCTGGTGTAATGGTTGAGACGTCGGCTACTACACCAAGCGTTCTGGGTTCGATCCTCTTCGATATTACAACCATTTGCTCGCATGTCTGTTTGTAATGGTATGGGTGTTTTTTATGTATAATGTGTATGTATTTACAACAAAAATAAATATAATTATGTTTATCAGTTGATAAGTATCCATAATATAAGCTTGACGCTTAACTTGTAGGGAGGGAGGCTGAGGTTCAAATCCCGCCACGTACCAATGTGTTTTCGATTTTTCGATGTGTACCTTAATCCGACGCTCTTACGGTGCAAAGAAAACTTTTACATAGAAAACACCATTAAAACAGACAGACATGTAAATTATTTATGTTTTGCAATCAGTGCCAGTCACTTTGCATACCCTACTCATAATCTCTGTGCACGCCACTGTTGTTCGTAGACGAAGACAGTCGATGTAGTGAAGAAGATGCTTAATATTAGAACCATGATGTATTAATAATACCGACGGACTATCATTAATACATACAATGTGTCCCCGAAATGACAGTATTTTCTGTGATGTAATTTACAAACATTTTTTTGTATACTAATTTTAGGGTTACTAAAATGAGTAATCGAATTCGGTATTCTCCACCATTCGCAATAAAATACCAAGCCTTATTTTCATAAAAGTGCACTTTATTTTACATGTCGTTCCATTGATCACTTTTGTTTATTTTTAAATACACTGAAACCAATAAATATTAGGTCAATTGATGTTAGTGAGCAATGACGTCACGTTTCAATAATCTCATACGAAATATATGGAAACGTACCTTTTTGACAGTTCATAAAAAGTGCGTCAACGATTAGTGGTGTCAAATACCCAATTGTTCATTTACCTATTGATACGTCGTTGCTGATTGTTTTCTTTTGTTTACCTACTGAGGTTTTTACACGATTTCACAACACATGCCATGCACTTTTTAGATTTTTTTCCTAAAATAGTCTACGGCTTTATTGACAGATGCTCTTTCCTCATCCAACTTCCAGCTTCGCAAGTTGTCAGTCCATGGGCGGGCGTTTTAAGCCATACTTACCAAGACGCTTGCTATACTCATAAATAGTTTGTTCATCCATTGTTCAATACCAATTAGAAGATCCTCTTTTAATTTGGCCGACTTCGCCCACAACCTTTGAATTTGTTCTGGGGCGTGCGCAGCGTGCGTACGTTTCCTCACGATGTATTCCTTCACCGTAAGAGCGTCAGCTAAACGTACATATAATTCCGAAAATTTTAAAAGCCATTGGTACTACGTGGTGGGATTTGAACCTACACCCTCCAGATTGAAAGGCAGCAGTCCACGCCGTTGAACCACCCACGCTCTAATCCGTGTGGTTCCGTCAGAATATCGGCGCTGTTGCGACGCCTTTCAAAACATCGCAATGGTTAATGCTGAGACGGAACCATATGACCTTCTTTTTTTGTTTCTTTTTATGTTGTAATATTTGTACTTTGTTTCATAATTGTATTTTTAATAATTATTGTCAAAGGTCAACAAATGGTTTCCTTCTTTCTTTCTTATCCCGTAATTACGCTCAACTCATTGTTTTTAGCCCACTCAACTCAAGTACTCCAAGTTAACAAAGGTACCCGAGCAGTTGTCATACCAAAACTATTTTAATCTAACTTGTTTTCGGCCCGTTACGGATTCCGCACAAGTCTGTGTCTGCAGTTTGTCTCAAGTTCCCCTTCATCTGCCAACGTCTTAACTTGGCGGAATAACTCGTTCGGTCGTTACCAAACCATTTACTCCGTTACTCGTAACAAGTACATATTAGGTGACAAACAATTCTAATTCCTATTCCTTGTCTTACTACCAATTTCTGTTCTTAATAATCACTTTTCATAAGCTTATTTTATTCATATATTTTATGTTATGAACTGAGCTTGTTGCATTAATAGTGATAATTTTTTTAATTATATTGTTTCCACGAACCAGATTATTTTTAACGATAGGTATTATTTGTGCATTACATTCTAGGAGCATATATGGGGGCTCTACCGACCCTAACTTCACAAAATCTACATATCAATTGGCTTTTATATGACTTGGGCTGTTTCGTTACTGACTTCAGATCAGAAACTAAATATTTGAATCACCTTCACGACGGTAGCGAAACGGTATATACATAGTACTGATATGTAGAATTTGTTGAAGTCAGGGTCGGTAGAGTTAAGCCGTGTAGATTCCGTTCGTCTCTTACATTGCACTCGGTCCACCAGATGGAAATCACATGTCCACCGGACGACGACGGTCGATTACGATTGTTGATCCCGTCAAGTCCATCGGTGGAGAGGGTGATCGTGGGGTTTTTTTAGTGGGTTGAGGCCGCGCAGAGTGGTCAGTCCCACACACCGTACGACCCCAGAGAACGTACAGCGTGCATGACGCATTTTGTACCCACCGTATAAAAAAAAGGCCATGTAGATTCAGAAGCTTGGCCCTACATGAGATCTAATATCTTTCTACGTGGCAAACCTTATGTGGTCGTCTTGGCAACACTTTAAATGAAATGTTTTTGGTGGGATTGCTTTAATTGAACAATGTTGTAACTCAGAACTACTTCAAACTAACTCGTAATGCGTCAGCAGAGTAAGATATAAGATTTATTTCAGAAAGCAATTTCAGATTATATACAATGCTCTCCGAATACGAAGATCTTTGGATCAGACAGGATCTTATAAGCTCAGATCATTAACTAATCGGATACACCTTATATGAACACAAGATCTTAAATAAACAAACAAAATTTAAATCGGTTCATCCGTTCGGAAACTACGACGCCACGGACAGACTATACAATAAAAAAAAGTTAATTTATTTTCTCTCCACAAACGACATGAATAAAATACAGATCTAGTATTTACAGTAGGTAGCGTGTCTATGTGTGTGTCTCACACTCACACAGAGACACGCCAAACTTATAACACTTCGTCCTTTATGCGTCGGGGTTAAATGTTTCTTTATAAAATAGACAAGGGCCATCGAAAATTCAAAGCTTTTGTTCTCAGCTCTATCTACTATAATGTTATCATATACGGTGAACCACTATTATCTCATATGGGATTTATCTCCACTATATATGCAGCATAATATCATGATGTAAAGTATGCCATCGTGTTTCTCTTAGGCGGTCTCCACACACGGAATGTTGATCACTTATAACGGAGACTAATCCGAATAGCTATATTAACGATTATTTGTATTCACGGGGAGAGCTGCGAGATTACATAGTACAGTTTGCTTTAGCAGTAACTCAAGTATGCATCATCAAATAAAGGAAAATGGAATTGTCACGATATTTTGATGAATGCCACAAATTAATTCTCTCCTAAACCTGTTGCAATCTACTGCTGGACATAGACTTTACTCATCCAGCCTCCACCAGCGACGTTTCGTAGATCTATCGGTCGGAAGGCATCCGGCGCTACGCTTGCCGAGACGCAGTCTTCGATTCTGCGAAATACGTGACTGTCACTTCAACTTGCTGATTGGGCGAACTATGTCAGTAATTTGCCTTGCGGAAAACATCAAATTAATTATGTATACTTAATATTATAATATAGTTTAACAGCTACTGAAACCCTTCCTTGATTTTTCAACACATGCTCATGTTTAATTTTTAAAGATTTTACGAGTTAATATCTTAACTTAACGGAACGGATTAAAAACATTATTATATACTAATGCTAAAGCTCTTGTAACATGAACATGTACCTACTGCAAGTTTCATGAAAGTATTCCGTACATCACCTGTTATATATGATTTTGTAGGTACCTAAGAACCCTAAAATCGAATAAAAAACTTTAGGCTGTCATTGCCATTGAAGCGCCTATGTTTATCAGTGTATGTCGATTACTGACTGCACTCTACACTGTGGCATACGAATAGATTTATATAGGAGATGCAATTATTAGGGCGAGAGTAGCGACACCTATCTCGCAGACTAACGAACGACTCGTTAGTGCGTGTCTTTGGCTTTTGTCCTGTGAGTTGTATAAAGTAGATCGAATTATGTTTGCAACTGTTCTCTATTGTTTTAGGGTTTCGTAGCCAAATGGCAAAAAACGGAACCCTAATAGATTCGTCAAGTCTGTCTGTCTGTCCGTTCATATGTCACACACTTTTTGCTCCGAAACTATGAGCACTACACTATTCAAAATTTGTACGTATGTGTATTCTGTGAACCGCAATAAGGTTTTGACAAGAAACTTGAAAAATAAATGTATACATTTTGGGGTTCCCATACATTTTCATCTTACCCCCACGTGTGGGGTTATAATGTGTAGATCTTGAAAAATGAAATCTAACAACGAAATTCAGTTTTAACGATTTCTGGTGTGTATTTTTTTATACGTCATAATACGGTGGACCACTATTATCTCATATTAAAACCGTAGTAGGTGCCTAAATAAATAAAAATGATTTTATTTTATGGTACTATTAAATGGTACTTTAAGTAAAACAACATTTATTGATGTTTGATAGATTAAATTTTAGTGTTACAATATGACTGTTTCCCGCGTACAATGCTAATGTCAATAGAGAGATATTAGTGATGTGACATCACTTTCAATTGATTAGGGTTGGGTAGCGTTGGTGTTTCTTTTCCGTCTAACAGTACTTACTCTTATGTTAATCTATATTACAATAGTACGAACTTTGTTGTTCACTGTTTTATCCATGGTATATTCAGTTAACGGTGATCGAAAATACATCCATAAATAAGATGAAGTCGTTAACAAGTTATTCTTCGGGAACGCCTGTTATACAGTTATTGAAAGATAATTATAAGTAGTAATTTTCTAAGGAAAAAAGCAGCGTTATTATGTGACAGAATACAATAAAAAACTTAAATCTATGAATGAATTTAATTAGATTTAAAAATATTTCAATGTACTCATATCTTTAAATAACGAACACGGACGACTTTTTTGTCTGAATTTAAAAAAATGGTTCCTATACGGAACCATTTTTTTTCACGCTCGTTTTATACCACGTTAATGAATACGCTTGTATCACATTAAACAATACCCCGCCATAAACTACACGCTGGTAGTTACACAAATTATGTCTTCACTTTCGATTAGGAAAATATACCCAGCATTATTACACTATCTCCCCCGGGGGAATTGAATGGCTGATGTTCTGTGGTATTCGCGAAAACGTCCAAATTAACCTGGTCCTATCTCTCAAAACTGTAGTTGGTGTTTGCGGTTTTTAATACACTGGACTTGTTGATCCCATGTAATATATTATTAAATGTATCGGTCGACATTTGTTCTGCACGTACTCGTATAAGTTGGTTGTCTGATAAATATTATAACGTTACAAGGGAGGTGACAGACTAAATTTATTAGTACAACACTACAAGGGCCGTTAAAAAAAAGCTGTATAAAACTCAGCTTAATAGCGACATGTGTGCCAAGTCAAATTTACCGAATAGATAAATTAGATACTCTTTTTTTTATCGACTGCATAAAAGGAGGGTTACTCAATTCGACCGTATATTATGCTTTTTATGTTTGATCGTGGATAATTTCGTCGTTTATGAACCTATTTTGATGATTCTTTTTTGTTGGAAATGTATACTTCAAAGGTGGTTACATGATGAGAACGCCAGATTTGGATCAAAGGAGACCAGAGAAATCCGTTATACGAGTTCAATAATTCTTTCATAATTTTGATGTCGGACTGAACCAACTGAATCCTCTCACCCGCCTCTTCTCGAGGTTATGCTGGCCAAGTTGGATGGTTTGGCCCAGATAGATGTAGTTATTTATGTTAGTATGTATGTAGAGCGTCGGTTACTTATTGATGTGGACTGTTGCCTTCAAACTTGGAGGGTGTAGGTTCAAATCCCATCATCGTCATCAGCTCATAAAACGTCCCCACCGAGGGGCACGAGCCTACCGGTATAGGGTGATTAGGCCTTAGTCGTCAACGCGGGCCCGGTGCGGGTTGGACGACTTCACGCACAACCTTTGAATCTCTTCGCAAGCGTGCGCATGTTTCCTCACGATGTTTTCCTTCACCATAAGAGCGTCGGATAACGTACATATATTTTTCGGAAATTCGAAAATACATTGGTACGTGGCGGGATTTGAACCTCAACCCTCCCGGTAGGAGGGCAACACTCCACACCATTGAGCCATCGACGCTCTAATTCAAATACAACGTACCAATCTGTTTTCGATTTTTGAAATTATATGTACGTTATCCGACGCTCTTACGGTGAAGGAAGACATCGTGATGAAACCAGCGCCACATACGAACAGATTCAAAGGTTGTGCGTTAACTCGGCCAATCCGCACTAGGCCCGCGTGGATGACTAAGGTATATGCACCCTATACAGGTAGGCTCGTGCTCTTCGGTGGGGACGTTTAAATGAGCTGATAATTAGATGTATTTCTGCACAACCTCGAGAAAGATTGGCCGTTGAGTGAGTGAGTATATACGATAAATGTTTGTTACAAGTTTACAGGAACATATATTAATGACACAGACTCAAGTGTTGCGCAACGTTGTGCAGTACCATGGTGTATTGTGGGAACATGTTTATCGCTTCCTGGCGCGCATCGTAATTTGCACGGCGGAATGGAATCGCATGTCGCTGTATGGAATAACTTCGCGCCTGCGAATGCACTTCTACTTGCAACGCCTCGCGTTGTGAGCCGAACTTTCTTTACTTATATCGCCTGGTTTTGTAAATATATCGTAACATATTTTTAAGTATTTTTTTGCTTGATACGTGTTGCAAGATAAAAGTCACTTGATGCTTGGGGTCTGTCTCAGGATCAGACATTATAGTATTTATGACATTATTTTGTTGATTTTTTTAAAATAATAAAGCGTACAGGGCGGTCAGGACACTCAAATGGTAAATGATACGCCTGATCAAGACAGTGCAGTATTAATAGAGACCAAAAGCCAATAGTTATTATTCTCCATCAATGTCGCACTGCGCCCGTCACCCTAGACAACAGACGACACGTAATTTTACTGGCTGCAGTGCCCTTATCACAAAGCAACCTTTGAATCTCTTCGCAGGCGTGCGCAAGTTTCCTCACGATGTTTTTCTTCACCGTAAGTGCGTCGGATAAACGTACATATAATTTTGAGAATTCGAAACGAAATTGGTACGTGTTTTTGGTTATATATTAGCTTTATTTGTTTCCATTGTCTATTTTTATAAGCTCAATCACGGGAGATTAAAATAAACTATCAAAAACGTTCCACTCCCATTGCGTTGCGGCACAGGGTTAAATTTACACAGGCACCAATTATAACATAGGCATACAATCACGCGTACCCATCCGCCACCACATCCTTCCAATCTCACATCGCAACTACCAATATTATGAATATCGAACTAATCTCCACGGTATTATTGCGCATTAATATTAATTAAGACAGATTACCGTGTGATTGTAAACAGCGCGCTCATCTCCATACTCCGTGTAACAGCCGCCATTATTGCTAATCCTCTATTACCATCGCCCCGCTTTGTTTGTACAAACGTGTGCTGTTTATTGAGCCGATATTAGGTATGGCGTCGGGTGTCTTCGCGCTCCGTGACCTTATAAGTACTGATAGTGTGTATGAAAACAGTCAAACAGTTGCCACAAGATATGTTTATTCTTTCACACTTTACAAGAGAATCCATCAACTGCATGCTTACAATCAGTATTTATACCCTTCAATCGGAAGTCAACATTATAACTGTACTATCATCATCAGCTCATTAAACGTCCCCACCGAGGGGCACGAGCCTACCCGTATAGGGTGATTAGGCCTTAGTCGTCCACGCGGGCCCAGTGCGGATTGGACGACTTCACACACAACCTTCGAATCTCTTCGCAGGCGTGCATGAAGGTTTCCTCACGATGTTTTCCTTCACCGTTAGAGCGTCGGATAACATACATATATTTTCGAAAATTCTAAAACACATTGGTACGTGTCGGGATTTGAATTTCAGCCCTCCCGGTAGGAAGGCGACAGTCCACACCATTGCGCCACCGACGCTCATAAACCAATTGTCCGAAAATAAAGATGATTCCGTGCTTCGGAGGGCACGGGGTTCTTATAATCTTTCAGGGGTTCTTACAATCTTAGGATGGTAGACGTTAACAATCCACATTGGTCCGCGTGGTTACGGCCCAATCTACCCAAAGGCTTGTGCCCTGCAGTGGGCCGTTATAGGTGATCAGGGGCGTGTTTTCCTTAGGTGGCGGGTGTGTGTTGCACACGGGCGCCGCGGTGGAAGGGTCGTCGAGCGCCGCTCGCATTATGAGCTCCTCCGAGGACCGCGGCTGTGCTAGGGGCGCTAAGGTAATGTTTGGACACCACATGACCTAGAGACGGCCCTGATGATTATGAAACTATATGTAAAACCTAATGTGTGTTCACTGAATCTGCTTGCGTGTTTGTACGTCTCTGTAGCGAGATACTAGACCCCTTAGTGAACTTACCGTGTCAGGTGGGGGTCCTGACAATAACACGGAGTTCCAATACTACTCATCATCAGCCCATTATAAATGCATCATCATTCATCATCATTACAACCTAGAAAGTCCACTGCGGAACGAAGGCCTCCCCTAATAATTTCCACGCGGACCGATCCCTTGCAGTTGACATCTATCTGCTACCCGCCACCTTAAACAGGTCATCAGTCCGTTTGATTGGGGGTCGGCCAAATGAATAAATAATAAATGCATGCTTATTGCAAATGAACACATACACCAATTTTTTTTTTTTTAATTTGTCTCGTTTGGGTGAGCATGGTGGAATGCCTCCTTGTGTACGACCCATGCTTAAGGCGCCTTCGCCGCATTAAGATATGCAAATGTTATTAGAAGACTACGCTCGCATTATCTTTTAACTGTTCCGATACACCCGGGCTTCAATTCTAATAAAATATTTGTCATTATGGCACTTTACTATACAACTGTAAGTTTGGTATTCCGGATCAACTTTAATGTTAATAGTACAAAATAGTAGGTGATGGTATACCCAGCGATGATGATACCGAGCGAGGGGCACGACGAGCCCCGTCCACGCTGGCCCAGTGCTCATAGACTTCACGCACAACCTCCAAATTTCTTCGTAGGTGTGCGCAGCGCAGGTTTCCTCACGATGTTTTTCTTCGCCGTAAGAGCGTTAGATAAAACGTAAATATAATTTCGAAAATTCGAAAACACATTGGTACATGACAGGATTTAAAGCTGCGCCCTCCCGGTCGGAAGGCAACAGTTAACACCATTCAACCACCGGTGCTTATGATTCTATATATTATAAGGTTATTGGAATTGGGGCCCTGGCTATCAAATGCCGAGTTACGCACTTATTACGGAACACGCCACCTAATGCACTTTAAAGAGGCAATCCGATTCAATGGCAGATGGTGCGATAGCGTGCTTTTTGTTTGAACAGCCCAAATTGAAACGTGAACCGGAATCGTAGCATTTTATATGGCAGAGAATAGCGCGACTTCTTAAGGGCTTGTGGTGTGCCGTAAGGTTTTAATCGGTGTGGCTATCGATTGCTATTCTAAGACTGGATTTAAAAATTCACAATTTTCTGACTGAAAAAATTATAGGTTTTATTCATTCGACAGCATTTTTAAACAATATTATAAATATCGATGAGCTTGTGAGTTAGAATACAGGGAGCAATCGAGAACATCTTTTTGAACTAAGAACCTACTCGTGATTCAAAGTACATCCTCCAAATATGAGGCAAATCAATTAATACAAGAATCAAATATTTTAAACCTAAAAAACATGTAAAACTGTTGTGTATATTATCTATGGTGTGTTGCGCGCGCAACTTGTATGTTTTCCCGCGGTCATGTGTGATGGGTTTTGAATGATTGAGGAACAAACTGCCTGGCTTAAGTTAATAGGTATTTATTTAAGCCTTTAGACATCTCAAAAACCCTTTTGGATTGATCAATAATAAGTACATATATATAATGTTACGAGCTGGGGGTTCAGGATTAATTATTGCCAAACACAAAGAATAACACGGAAACACTAAAACTATAAATAACACACAACACTAATTACACTTACACTCTCACTAATTCGTCAATTAACGCACGCACTATAATCCGTAATTAACACTGCACACTAAAACACAACACTTAATGAGTCCGTATAATGTCCGCACACACGTTATAATCACTCGTTAACTCTTCACACTGTTATCTCACACTCGACGATCTCTTAGATATCGCTTTATCACTCGCTTCTTCCTTGTAGTCGCAGGTACTTCGCTCTTCGTTCGCTCTTGAGTAGAACACAAGACTGCCGGCGCACCCATCGGTCCGCCTTATATACCTGTCCGCCCGCCCAGCCCGAAGCGTCGACGTCATTCTACATAGTTTGCGAAATCTCTAGAACACACCAGACTCTTTGCTATTTGACAATTCGCATGTCATAATACTCTATGGTGGACTGACGTCAAATATTAGCCGCCATATTTAATGTCATTTTAATTACGTGAATTCGTAACAATAATAACAAATGATTCAAATTTCACAATGTATATATTTACTGTAGCTCAAAGGAGAATTTTACTCAATAAATCATTAAGTCAATCCTTCTTGTCGTGCCTATCATCCTACATTTATAGTCCCACAAACTGTAGGATGCGGATTACCGGGAAACCTACCACTTGGGAGTGGAAGAACTCCTAAAGTCAAGAGGATCAGTTGAAAAATATAAATATTTAATTTTTTAAAAAATCCTAATTAGATTCCATTTAACAGTGGCTTAGTCATCAACACTACAAAAACAACAATTTTCAAGCCTAACGTATACTAATTTACTTATAATCAATTTTTAAATTGACGATGTTTGTCATATTGCAAAATCCAGATTGTTTGGTAGCTTTTATCGCAAACAAAAGTTTAAAAATCATACAAATACATTTTTATTGAAGCTGGTACAAATAATAAAAATATACCTATATGAATTCAACTAGGTCAACCAAAATGAAAATTTAAAAGACCCGTGTATTTACGTCGACATGATCATTGTGGGCGAGCATTACATTAGCTATTGTGTCATTCACATTCAATTCTACCCATTGTCGTTTCCCTTCATACCTGGCCAGATTACTCACAATAAAAAAAGACGAAAACTCGTTAGGTATTTAAAAAAAAAAGATGGCGAAACTCCTTACCAGTGTATCGGTATTATACCTATTACGTTTTATCGAATGACTCGATTAAGATAGTCTTTAAATTTAAACGATAAGGACATGGAAAAGGTGATTTACTTAATTTAAAAATAAGCACCTTTAACGTCTTCGAGAATGATCAGATAATCATTTGATTTTATTTCACTACAATTCTAGAGAATTCTTAAGTCAAGTGAACCCGTATTTTCAATGTCATTAACGTTCCACCGAATCTATAATAATGTTGAGTACTCATACGAGTATATATGAAATTATAACCCCATGGTGGGTTACGGTTCAATCTCCCCATAGCTTTACTGTGCGGGAAGGCCTGTGCCTTTCAGTGGGTCTTTATAGGATGATGATGTTGACGATTTAGTTAATTTTCTCTTTGGCTTTGCGTAGTTTGCTCTTCACGTGAGTTTAAAACTAAAAACAGAAGATAATGGCTATCTTTAATTGTAATTTAACCTATACCAAAATATAAACCTGCCTTAAGAGCATCTTAAGCCGTAAGCCCATAGACAAAATAAAAATTTGAAAGACATCGCCACAGATACTCCGGAATAAAGAAATTGGCAACAATCGGGTCCCACTGAATGTGGGCCAATTATAATGTGCTGCAAAGACGGGCCTGCACTAGGCCGTGCACGAGTCAGGTTGCACTTCACCATATACGAGGCTTTCTTACACAAAACGGAGATCTCTTGGTGAATAGCAAATCCGTTTCAAGTGCTCCATACGTTTGTGCTTATTCACTTAATGATTTAGATGTACATGATGGTGTGTATTATTTGGGTGATTCCTATGTGTATTTAAAGCTACTCTTAGAAGTAGTAAATCCATAGTTTAGTAGTATTTTTTTATGTTATAAGAGTACTCAAATAAAGCATTAAATTACACTTTCCAATCGTCAAAAAAGAAGTTTTTTTTATGATTCTACCACCGCTTCGAAGGGCATCTAACGGGACGGTCAGGACGCTCACCTGATGGTAAGTAAAGCCTGACCATGACAGAGCGGCATTGAGGAAGACCAACAACTGATAGACAGTTATTATTCTCCGCCAAACCCGCACTGTGCCCGTCACACTGTCAACGATTCCGCAATGTTTAAGACCGTCTTTGAGACCGTGTCCTAGCAAGCGTAGCGTAAGACGCTCTCCAGCCCGATGGACCGACGACTTGCGAAAGATCGCTGGCGGAAGCTGGATAAGAAGAGATCTGGCGTAAAATGGAGGAGACCTATGTCCAGCAATGGACTGCGATAGGTTGAACAGAACCACAGACAAAAAAAAAATATACGGGTCCTCCGGCTACTTTTAACGGTGCGTGTTTAAAGTTTTTGAATGCGCCACTAAGCTCGGGCTGCATCGTATCGGCGCATGTGCCTCACCATTGTGCCTCCATGAATGCTCCCTTTCAGGCGCCATACGCGACGAATTCGCTGCCAGTTTTTGTCGCTACATTTTCCCGTAAACAAATTTTTGGGTCACAAAAGACGTATGTGTACAATGAGGTTACTCAAGTCTACAGGTTCATTGTGTTAGCCGAAGCATTGTGGCATTGCGGAGCTTTAATGTATGGCGGATGTGCATTTTGGAATCTTTATCGGACTAGCTTTCGCCCGCGGCTTCGCCCGCGTTAAATTCGGGATAACATGGCTCCACTTTCCTGGTAAATAAAACAGAATAATTTTAACACTGTAACACTGCTTCTTCTTTTTCGCTTCGCATACCATTTTTTTGCTTTTCACCTTAAAAACTGGGAAAAGTCAAATATAAATTACCCCTTTTTTAAGACTTCAAAGGCCGATTTGCAAAAACTTAAATATGCAAGATTTATTATTCGTGACAAATAGTCCTCATACTTATTTTTAGCTTTCTTCCTTGTATACTGTGATAACCCCCCAACTTAAAAGGTTTTGGAGTCCATTACCGAAAAAAAATTATATATACGTATTCATATATATCACTATTCATAGGAATCCCCCGCCCAACTGTAAAGGTTTTGAAGTCCATTTCCAAATATATATATAACGGCGGGTCATCAGAAGAAGCATTGACGAAACCCGATTGCTCGTCCATTGCAAAGTTTCTTCGAAATAATAAGGCAGGCGTGTAAACCAATGTGGATTTATTCCGTTTTATAACAAAACCACGTGGAAATATCCCCCAGATGAGCGTGATGTCTTCGGATGTCTTACTACTCGGCGGCCGGAAACAGAATGCTCTCAAATGGCCGCCGTCCGATCCGGCCAGCGACAATCCAGTGCTGCCATTTTAATAAATTAAAATCGATCATCACGCTCGTCTTTACAATCGAGTCGAAAAAATAATAATAAAGAAACAATATCGAACTGCTTGACATTTAAGTTTAAAAAACAAACGGTATCGTAAACATAATGTTGGATGTTTCTCCGACACGGCCATTCTGACAGCGTCACGCGTCCTCGCGTGGGTGTTCAATCTGAATGTAATAACATTCACCGCAGTAGATACTACTCTCAGTCACTTCTGTCTACAATGGAGCAAGGTTTAGAATGCAACTTTGTAAGATTAAGAACATAAATTTCTTTAATCATTATTAGTTGTTTTGTAATTACAATCATGTAGAAACAAAAAAAATGGAAACAAAATCAATAAACTGGTTTTAGAACCTCAGAAATGTTGTATCACGTCACCAGCTATTAAATACCCTTTTTTTACATTACCACTTGACCAGTAATGATTAGAGTAATCACTTGACTAGCGATCATTCTAAAATTTTACGCTTAACCAGCAGTTTCGCTTAACCAGCGACTTCGCTTAACCAGCGGTTTCGCTTAACCAGCGACTTCGCTTAACCAGCGGTTTCGCTTAACCAGCGACTTCGCTTAACCAGCGGTTTCGCTTAACCAGCGACTTCGCTTTACCAGCGGTTTCGCTTAACCAGCGACTTCGCCCAACCAGCGGCTTCACTTAACCAGTGATAGGATGCATAGTTAGATGCGCATCGCGCACTCTTCGGTTAAACCGGAGCTACGACTACATGCTAACATATGCAGCTTGAAGTTATGAAACCAGTTTTAAAAAAAATAAAAAGAAAATATTAAACCAATTTCAGTAAATAATCATTACAAACAACTCAAGTTTCTTTTTTTTTAAAAAAATTTTATAATAGGACATGTTTGTTTTCAATATCTTACTCTTTAGAAACATTTTCATTATTTGGCCTAACTTGTGTTTCAACCACAACATTTCGTTAGGTATTTTTAGTAATAATATCAACGTCTTTGTAGGTAGTTCAATCTCATGCTTCTCGGACAAATCATCAGCAAATTTCTTAGAATTAGTTACTTCTTAATGCTTTGATCAGATACCTATCACCGTCTAGGACCTCGGCGATAGAAAAGGACCATTTATTTAGGATGTTTCTTCTTTTCTTTCTTAATTTTGCACTATTAAATCACCTACGGCAAATTTTGAACCTTCACCTTTGTGCTGTCGAACGATACTCAGCATAGGCAGAGTTTTTGTCCATACTAGTATCAGCTTGCCCACAAACCACGTCGATAAAACCAACAAGCTCAACGTCATCGGTAAAAGGAAGATCCAAAAGCCCAGCAAGTTTGCCTACAAGAAGGGGGCCTACTCTAGGGGACTCGAATCAGTAACCCTATTGATTGTTAGTGGTGGATTCAACGCTAGCTGAACGACGTACCGTCGACAAACTTTCAATCAAATTTAGACATGAACTCGAACCAATACATGTCGAACATCGTGTTCTCCCAGCCTACATTACTTAAAGACTGGTGTACAGAATTTACGAGAGACAACCATCGACACCTGTTATTCCGCTGCAATTTCCTATGAGAGACACGTCTTCTAACATTATATTATGTCCTAGCGACATCCTCGTTCACGCGATGTTCATTGTGATCATCAATCAACTCCAGGACTTCAGGATCACACTGCTGTTCCGCTGACAACCGTAGTCTGGAACGTTGGCGATATCAATCCTCATCTGTTGGACCCTAGAAACGGACTCTACAGGTTAGGGATTTCATGACAAGAAATCCACATGACACATCCTTATTCCATCCCTAAAAAAATATCAAAGTCAAAGGCTTGTAGAACCGGACCACCACCGATGCACACGAAGAGTGAGATCTGCTTTCCGATGAGAAGACTTCAATGCGCTGCAGTCTGTTACGACAACTATCTTGTTCTCATACAAGTATTGAAGGAAATGCTCAATCGATTTCACAACCGCTAAGGTTTCCAGCTCGTAAGAGTGGTATTTTGCCTCAACGGGTGTTGTTCGTTTGCTGTAGAAACCAACGACGTGAATTCTACCATTCTTATTTTGGATTAAGATTCCTGCATATCCGATCAAGCGACACATCTGTATGCAGTTCAAACGGACTATCAAAGATAACTAAAACGGGCTCATTAGTCAATACAGAGATAACTTTCGAACTAATCTCTTCACGTTCCAGCTTGTAATCGAATCTCTATTAGACCTACATTAGCATGACCAGAAGGTGTATCAGAAACGAAGCAATATCTGAATTTGTTTGACAGATTTACAAGTTAAGGCTTAGACTCAACTAATCGTTAAAATCAATTTCAGCAGGGGTAGACGTTCAGGCATTTATTGTTAGCGTCTTCGCAAAATAAAGCTTTTTGGTAGACATTAAAATGTGTGAATCTTGAGGTAAAACATCATAATAATATTGTGACGTAAGTATTTGTCCGGGAGAACATGAAAAAGAATTTCAAGAGCAATATCGTCAATATGGTCCATGGCTAAAATCTGCACGGTACTATAAACACTTCTTGCACTCAATGCCGGTCATATTAACAGTGTGATTATATTCGCTTGCCATGGATTCTTGACGATATTGACTCCTTTATAAGAGTTCACTCTGCTCCAGTGTCATCCCAAAATGAAAATGACTCACCAAAACGCTGCATAACACCAGCAGGGGCTGCAACGGTGCAGATGTCTACACGTCGCTCGCCAGCGTTGTTAGCAGAGAACCTGGCTTGGCACCATTGATCTTTATCGGCAGCCGGCATCTTGAGGAGTAGTGACCTTTGTTCCCACAGTTGTAACAGGTCACAGCAGCATTAACATCATTAGACTTCAAAGTGGGGGAGCTCGATTGTTCTGGCGTCAACATAGAGTGATGATTCTCCCTTCTCTGGTTATCCTTCTTAAATCGGCAGACAGAAATGTGATGCCCATGTCTTCCACAATGAGCGCACTTCACAAATGTAGGCGACGACGTGAATTTGCACTTGGCATCAGGAGGTCCATTCCCTTGATCCATAAAAGGGGTTGATTTCCTCTTGAGGTACGACCACGCCTTCAATTCTTGCTGAAGCTTAGCACGTGTGGCGATTCCAGACGTAAAAGCAAGGCGGTTTACACTTGGTTCTATTTGAGCAAGGTGCGCAATCACAGTAGAACAACAATTTGCTCTACATCCATGTTCTTCCAGCGTGACAGTAGTACATTAATCTGGGAAGCGGCATAGGAGGCAAGGCATTCGTTTTCTTTTAGCTTACTGTTCCACAGATGCAGCAGGGTAGCAGCGGCAGTCTCAGGTGTGTCGTAACGCGCAGTAAAACTTCTTGAAAATACTTCCATTCCATACCAGGATAAGATATTTGTGACAGCCAAATCGAAGCCTGACCCTTTAAGGACTAACTCAGTGCAATCATCAGTGGTGCTCCATTGAGCGGGTTATCAGCCATACAAATACTTGCAGTGGATAACCAAGCACGTGCGTTCATATTCACTTTGTCAGGATCGAATTCCGGCAGGTGCACAACATGGCTTGACGACGGTCCTTTCATAGCGTGGATAAGGGCGAGAAAATTTTTATTTTGTTGCTCCAACAATAATCTCCACCTTTCTTCCATGTTGTCATTTCGTCCACATGGTCGGTCCAATCCCACTTCTGATAACGGCGGGTCATCAGAAGAAGCATTGACGAAACCCGATTGCTCGTCCATTGCAAAGAGTTTCTTCGAAATAATAAGGCAGGCGTGTAAACCAATGTGGATTTATTCCGTTTTATAACAAACCACGTGGAAATATCCCCCAGATGAGCGTGATGTCTTCGGATGTCTTTACTACTCGGCGGCCGGAAACAGAATGCTTCTCAAAATGGCCGCCGTCCGATCCGGCCAGCGACAATCCAGTGCTGCCATTTTAATAAAATTAAAAATATCGATCATCACGCTCGTCTTTACAATCGAGTCGAAAAATAATAATAAAGAAACATATCGAACTGCTTGACATTTAAGTTTAAAAAACAAACGGTATTCGTAAACATAATGTTGGATGTTCTCCGACATATATATAAAAAGTCAGGTATAATGTCTCCCTCCCTTCTCTCTCTTTAAGGCTTTGGGGCTATTCCGGAAAAAAGAAAAATTGTGACTAACAGCCCTCATACCAATTTTTAGCTTTCTATGTACCTTAAAAACTGCGAAATATCGGATATGATACTTCCGCCCGTATTTGAAAGGTTTGGGGGTGAATCTTTGACAAAAAATATATGCCATATTTTTTCGTTTCTGACAAATAGTCCGCATACCAAATTTCAACGTCGTACTACAAAAATTGCGGAATGTTCCATACAAACTCCAACCCCATTTTAGGAAGTGGGGGTTAAAACGGGACAAAAGTACCTAAAACCTATTCTAGGTTAACCTCTTATCAACATACCAAGTTTCAATAAAATCCATAGCCGTTAGGCGTGAAAGCGTAACAAACAGACAGACAGACAGAGATACTTTCACATTCATAATATTAGTATGGATTTGTGTTGGAAAACAATCATAAAAATAATATTCTTAATGTATGTCGTTTATAATTTGTTTCTGTTGCGTTTTTGAATGTGTTTTGTGTGTATTTACAGATATATTTTTTTATTTTAAATAAAGAAATTGATCTGTCAAATATTAACAAAAAAAAAATATATCAATCTATAAAATATTCCATTACCTATTAAGCAAAGAAATAAGAGAAGAGTCGAAACATTGTAAAACCGTATTTTCTGTGATGTAGGGATGTCGTTCATATTTCTGTGTTGCCTCTTTTACCATTTTTGGAGGAATAGCTTCAGAATTGCATGAATACCTGTCTTATAATTTATATTGAATATCTTGTGAACTCTTTTGAGCGTCGGTGGCTCAATGGTGTGGACTGTCGCCTTCCACCGGGGGTGAGTGAAATCCGACACGTACCAATGGGTTTTCGAATTTTCGAAAATATATTTACGTTATCCGACGTTCTTACGGTTAAGGAAAACATCGTGAGAAAACTTCATGCACGCCTGCGAAGAGATTCAAAGTTTGTGTGAAGTCGTCCATCGCCTGGGCCCGCTTGGACGACTAAGGCCTAATCACCCTTTACGGGTAGGCTCGTGTCCCTCGGTGGGGACATTTAATGAGCTGATGATGATGAACTCTTTTGTAAATATGCTCTCTTGTGTGGATCACTGGTGTTAGTTTTGCGAAACAACATAACTCAATCTAAACTTCATTTTTTTATGTCAAAAGTGAACGGGACGGTCATCTCGCTCACCTGCTGGTAAGTGATACATCTGATCATGACACATGCAGTGTTGAAGAGAATAAATAACAGTAGGTTTATCCGTCAACACTGATCCACGCCCGTCACCCGAGGCGACAGATATCGATGATGAGTGATGGTCTCTTATACTCGGTATTGCCAAACTCGGCTCTGAATTATATTTTTTATATATTTATATATATATTTTCACACAAGTCACGGAATAACACACTTCTTTCTACAACACAATAGTACTTATGTGTCGTCTTTACGATGATCTGGTCCGGGAACATCCTGGGATGGACCTTTTTATTGCAAAGCCTAGTATTTAGACAAAGTATATTTGCACTTTTAGCAAATTTTAAAATTTTAGCCTCATCATCATTACAGTCTTAATGCGCTCTGCTGAACAAAGGCCTCCCCTAATGATTTCCACGCGGACTGATCTTTATCCAAAGACACAGAAACCACGACCCATGTAGTGTTATAGTTGAGAAGTCGGCTACACTAGAAGTTTCGGGTTCGATCTCCGAGCATTACAAACATTTGTGTGTATAAACACGTCTGTTTGTATTAGTTTGGGTTACAAAAAATATATAATTATGTTTATCAGTTGTTCAGTACGCGTAGTACAGCTTCACGCTATTGGGGCTAGATGGCGCTGTGTGAATGTCAGTGGATATTTATTTTATTTATGTATTTGAAAAAAAATTTAAGTATGTTGGTCCGTTGTTTAGTACCCATACTACAAGCACCTGCTAAATTGAGGATAAATGGCGCTGTATGAATACAAATTGATATTATTATTATTGTGTAGGTATCACAAAAAGGTATAACATTTAATATGGTGTGGTGCTGAAGATACCATGCTGCTGGTCTTCCATTATTTACTTGGTGATAGACTCGATACTGAGTCGCCCAGGTAGGTACCACCGCAGTGCCAAATATTGTCCCTTCTAAGAGTGCTATGCACTTTTGTATTTCAGGATGAGGGCACTGTAGTAAGTGAAATTACTGGGTATAAGTAACCTAACATCTGTTGTCTCGGGTGACGGGCGCTGTGCGGCATTGGTGAAAAATAATAACTGTGTGTCAGTTTTTGGTCTCCTCCAATGCGGCTCTGTTATGTCAGGCGTATCACATACCATCAGGTGAGCGTCCTGACAGCCCTGTTCACTTTGTAACATTAAATACCTGATTATTTAACACATCTTTGATGGGTTTTATTTTACAACTTTTGTCTAAAGCTTTTGACTGCGTCGACCATAAAACACTTTTATTAAAGTTGAGACATTACGGTGTATCAGAATGCTCATTGAGTCTTGTAGAATCTTACCTATCTGAAAGAGTTCAAAAAGTCTATATTAATGGCACAAATTCGCATGGTGCCCTTTTGCGCATGGGAGTGCCCCAGGGTTCAATTTTAAGGCCCTATATTATTTCTAATATATATAAATGACCTCCCTTGTAAAAGTTTTTCGGATATAGTTCTATTTGCTGATGATACGTTATTGATTTTTAATGTTAACAGATGTAAGGAGACTTTTGACGATGTAAATAGAGCTCTGTCTCAAGAAATGCATTGGTTTACTGCTAATAATTTTTTACTTAATGCAAAAAAAAACTAAATGTATAAAATTCACTATGCCCAATGTAAGGCAGGTCGAGACCAACATAACTTTGAATAATGATCAAGTGGAACTCGTAAACTCCACTGCATTTCTTGGTATAACTTTAGATTCAAAGTTACAATGGGGGCCTCACATGGAATCACTGGCTGGTAGACTTAGCTCGGCAGCTTATGCTGTTAGGAAGATAAGGCTCTTGACAGATGTAGAAACAGCAAGATTGGTTTATTTCAGTTAGTTCATAGTGTTATGTCATATGGTCTACTGTTTGGGGCTCAGCTGCGACATTAATACAATATTTGTACTACAAAAAAGAGCTATTCGTTTTATCACAACCTTAGACCCCGTGACTCTCTTAAGGAACTTTTTAAAGAAAAATATAATGATAAGCATCACAATATATTATGAAAATTTAATTTACGTCCGTAAATACTATCAACCTTTAAAAAAAATTGTGACTCACACAATTTAATACTAGAATAGAAACAAACTTGCTGTTCCAGACTTGAGACTACATAAAGTAGGTAAATCTTTTATAGGAAGATGTATAAAGTTTTTCAATAAGGTACCGCAAAATATTGTCGAGTTACCTTACACATGTTTAAAGCTAGAATAAAAAACCACCTTCTAAAAAGGTATACACTATTGACGAATATTTATGTGATAAAAATCCGTGGTCTTAAATGCTCAGCATATTTCAGTGTTTATGATATATTGTTACATTAAGTAAGTTTTTAAAAAAGGCTACACTGTTGAGTTTTCTTGGGTGCTTCATTCTCAACAGGCCAAACCTCTGAAGCGCTTTTTTTCAAAGCATCAAAATTCATATTTTTAGTTTAGTATTTTAATTGTTTTTTATTATATTTTTTGACGTTCATAAGTGCTTTTTGTAAGCCTAATTTGAATAATTTTGAATTTTTTTTAACTACTAAACAACATGACTACAATTGGTTATGGATCAGGTTTAAATAAAAAGCTATTGTAATGCGACACTTTATTCGGCATAAATCCATAGAAACCCATACATGAGCCCTTTGAATAGTGCCTCTTAACTAACCTTAAAAACTAGGAAATAAAATCTTGAGTAACTAGGAATAGTTTCCTAATTATAATTTGGTTCAATTCAATTACTTTTCTAATACATCTGTTTTCATTAAGTTTTCCTTAACTATTACATGGAATGCTTACCTTATGTTAACATTTCATTTCTTAACTAATTTTGTAAGTGCTAAAAGCCTAATAAATAAATAAATTTGGCAAATATTGTTATATGAAAATGAAACAATGAATTATCTTAAATATAAATCAGTTATTGCCTATACAACAAAAAATAATAACAAGCAAACAGTCAATGCCTTAGCTTATAAAAACATTAGGTTATCCATGCACATTACAAATATGTCTATACGATTTTTTTTTTTTTGGATGTCTAATGTTTACGTTTTATTATTGATCATGCTGTGTTTACACGTTTTTTAGTAATAATCTAGTTTAAGTCTACAATTGTTACTGTTATATTTTTCTTGATTCTTACTTGTTGTGTATGCCATACATAAATAAATAAATAAACATTAAATATCTATGGATATAAAATATGTGAATTTATAATTAAATGATATTTTTCCCCAGCTATTTATAAATCCGTATTTGTATATTATAAAATGATATAAAAAAGATTATAAACTAATATATTCAACCCAGCTGGTGCGATCCTAGGTATTTAAAAAAACAAACCAATTGTTACGTTTTCATATTATCTACAATTATTATTATTCTTGTGTGAAACTACATGTACTTTAAGTAATATAACATATAACTATGTCTTTACGTTGTAAAAATCCTAACTATTTTCTCAACATTTCAATTAATGTTATGCTTATAGTATTCAATATAATCGTATTTACAGAATATATTGAATAATAAATGTTTATCTGTTATTGGCCTCCACCAATGTTCTGGTAAGTTGTATCACTTACTATCAACTGTAAACTTTGTAACTAATAAAATTGACGACCACGAAAAATACGGAAAACTAAAAACTTCAATAAAAAAAATACGCCACTGGGGCCCCTAATAATTTCCTATGTCTGTTACTCCCGATTTAATACAAATTTAAAATGATCAAATCAACCAGTTTGTGCTTTTTAAGTACATGGCTTCCTTATTTATTTAATCTAACTCAAATTTAGTATAAAAACAGTCAAATTTATTTATTTATTGTTAATTTATTTAAGACTAAAATAAACGCTGTTTTCATTAACAGCTCCATTCTCCGTTGACATAGCGCTCGTTGTTATGATGTTTGTGACGACCGCACTTCACTGCAACCCCCCCGACCCCACCTATCCTACTGTCACACTAGCTGGAGATGCCACTTGATAGCTTACTATCGATAAAAATATCGTAGAAGTTACGGAGATACGCTTATTCTGAAACCTTTGAACTACCGAGTGTTACAATATCACATACTGCGTTTATAATGCATTAATAGATGCCGCAGAAATATCGATAATATCAGTCTTTTCAATATTATCGATACCCCAAACGAGGTAACTGTCGATAGTAAAACAATATTCTGGCATAACTTGATACGAGCTAGTGTCGCCCCAAAAGTGACTAGTGGTTACATCACTAACCCACTCAGGCCGTTAGATGCTTCTCGTACTCCAGCAGCTCGTCGAGGTTGTCGATGGTGATCTCCTGGATGTTCTTGCCGGCGAAGTGGACGTAATCGTGGGCCGGCTCGTCGACAGATCGCTTGCGGACTGGAATGAGAATATAGTTCATTGTACACTAGGTATTAACTTTATAAGATATTCTTCCTAGGTGAAACATTGATATATTTTTCTTAAATAAAAAGTATTCTCTTAAATCAATGTAGCCTATGTTTTTCCTTATTACATCAGCTACCCGCCAGAAAAGTCCCACGTGGGCCCAGTGCGGATTGGCCGACTTGACGCACAACCTTTAAATTTAAATGTCTGCGCAGGTTTCCTCACAATGTTTTCCTTCACGTTAGGAACGTTGGATAACGTACATATAATTTTGAAAATCCGGAAACATATAGGTACGTGGCGGGATTTGAACATGCGTCCTCCCGGTCGGAAGGCAACAGTCCACACCATTGAGCCACCGACGCTCTGCAGTTTGAGTTAAACATTAATGCCTAATATAATAGTCAGCAATGGTACACAGGTCTAGTGACATAAACGGATAGGCCACTCACTTCACTTCACTACCCAGAGGTAACCGCCAGATGGTAGACAGGCCTGGTAGCGCACAGGCCAGTCAGAAGACTTTGAGATGGCACTGGGGCGGAGCCAGGTCAAACACCGCGCCTCCTTCGATGGAGACTACTAACAGCCAGTGTTTCCACTTTAATAATTTCCTTTCTCCACGTCTCAATCCTGATTTCCCCTTCCTGAGACGTTTTTCCCCTCAATTTATTTTCCTGCTTTAGTTTTCAGTTTTGGCATTAGTAATAGCCCTGTGATACTATGGTATCCCCAGAGGCCCACTCTCAAAAAATAGACTAAGCATGAATAAGGTATAACTCAACTGTTCATATTTTGTTTATAGCATATCAGAAATATATAAAACTTGGGGCCGCATACTCACCTCTAATTCCAAGACAGTTTTCGCAATCAGCATACACATTTTAGCCAAGAATAGTATTTATGGCTTTAAATTTTCCGCAATACTATAGGGTAAATTTTACCTATGATCTCCCGCAATTTCCCCTTTTCATGTCTTTCCCATTTTCTTCCCCTCTGAACCCTAATTTCCCCTCAAAAGGGGGATTTCCCCTCAATGTGGAAACACTGCTAACAGCCGGCAACAGGCTTACTGACAAGTAAATAGACTGTTCCCAGCTTATTGACTACTTTGGTAGCACACAAGTCCCCCAGTAAAGTGCCGTAAACTTAATTCACCTGATGTTTTTCACCCAGGTAAATCCACTAAATACACAGTTAGGAGTGTTAGGCCATGAGCCGACGTGACATACTAGTGAACAGATACTCACTGATATCCCCCGTGGCATCCCCCAGATGGTACACCGGCTTGGTAGTCCACAGGTCCGCCCACAGATTTTGTATATTTTTAAATCTGTGGGTTTGCCAGTAGACTGCCGAAAACATAATTCACCTGAAGCTGTCCTTGTCTTTTCGTTAATCACACTTTTAGGCTATGGGCTGACGAGACATACTAGACTACGGATACTTACTGACATCCCCAGTGGTACCTCCCAAATGATACACCGGTTTGGTAGCCCACAAGTCCGCCAGTAGACTATAGCGGTGAGGCGGCGCCGCACGCGCGCCAACTCGAACGGCGCGCCTCCTTCGATGGAGATCATTAACACGCCGGGACTAGGCTACTTACTGATATCCCCAAAAACTAACTAGCACACAGACCTTATGTTCGAATAAGGTGACGCGAGGTACGATTAGTAGCTGGTGACAAATACCTAATATATGAGTTGTAGTAGTAAACAAATAGGCCTTTCACCGATATCCCAAGTGGTGTCCCCCAAAGTCGCTAGTAAAGTGTGAGATGGCACGGGCGACAGACGAACATTGAGGCGCAGCGCCAGCTCGAACGACAAGCAACCTACAATGGAGTCTACAAACACGTCGGGAACAGGCTACATACTGACGTCCCCACTGGTATCGCCCAATGATACACAGGTTTGGTAGCGCACAAGTCTGCCAGCAGGGTGCGGGCGCGGGAGACAGACGGACGCTGAGGCGGCGCTAGCTCATACGCCGCGTCTCCTTCGGAGACTATAAACGCGCCAGGAATAGTCTACTTACTGTTATCCCCCGTGGCTACTTACTGACATTTTGGTTAAGGGCTGACGTGACATACCAGAGTACGGATACTTACTGACATCCCCAGTGGTATCCCCCAGATGGTAGACAGGTTTGGTAGCGCACAAGTCCGCCAGCAGGCTGTGCGAGGGCGCGGGCGCGGGCGGCAGGCGCGCGGTGAGGCGGCGCCGCACGCGCGCCAGCTCGAACGCCGCGCCGCGCTCTATCGACACCACAAACACACCAGGGCGGATCACCACGCTCGGGTCCAGCTCCATCATGAAGCAACGCTTCTTGTCCACGATGCCTGCACAATATATCTAAGTGTTATATTTATATAGAGCGTCGGTGGCTCAATGGTGTGGACTGTCGTCTTCCTACCGGGAGGGCTGAGGTTCAAATCCCGACACGTACCAATGTGTTTTCGAATTTTCGAAAATATATGTACGTTATCCGACGCTCTTACGGTGAAGGAAAACATCGTGAGGAAACCTTCATGGACGCCTGCGAAGAGATTCGAAGGTTGTGTGTGAAGTCGTCCAACCCGCACTGGGCCCGCGTGGACGACTAAGGCCTAATCACCCTATACGGGTAGGCTCGTGCCTCGGTGGGGACGTTTAATGAGCTGATGATGATATTTATATTACAAAGTGTACATAATGTTCTAGATGACCACCTGATGGCAGGGCCCATGCAAGCTTTTAGCGCCTGTGTGCAATAACAGATTTGGCGCCCTTTAAAAGCATTTTGAATTAGTTTATTTATGAGAGGTTGTTTTATGTCTTGTAAACAGGACGGTCAGTGCGTTCAAATGGTGATATGTAATCCACCTGACAGATGGAGTATTGAAGGAAATTAATGGATAACAGTAGTCATTATTTTCCGTCAACAATGTTCTGCGCCCGTCGGGTGACGGACGCAGAACGACAGATGTTAGGTCTCTTATACCCGGTAATTTTACTAGCTAGTGTCCTTATCTCGAAACCCAAAAGTGCATAACACTCCCTGCGATTTCTGGCACCGTGGTAGGTAGGTAGGTAACCTAGACGACTCAGACAAAGAATCACAAATGAAGTAAATAGATTCATTATGGTCTGCACTTCTGTGTTTCGGGATGACGACACTGTAGCTAGTAAAATTACCGGGTATAAGAGACCTAACATCTGGTGACGGGCGCAGTGTGGCATTGATGGACGATAATAACTGTCTACCAGTTGTTGGTCTCCTTCAATGCCGCTCTGTAATACTTACCAGCAGGTAAGCGTGTTGACCGTACCGTAAGTGTACAACTTATAACATAAAAAACGACGCTCGATGATACGCCTGATCATGTCGGAGCCATCTTGAGACCAACGATTAATAAACAGTTATTATTCTCCATCAATATCGCACTACGCCAGGACCGGATCTACCTTAGGGCTACTTGGGCTACAGCCGAGAGCCCGAAGGTAACTAGGGTTACCCAGACCCCGCTAAAAGTAATAGGCGAATCGCCTATCATTCAAAAATTGCCTGGTAAAGATTGCTAGATTCTATTCTATTCTAGATTGTAGATTTAAATGATATTGATGTTATTACACGTACCAATGTGTACACGTACCAATGTGTTTTCGAATTTTCGAAAATATATGTACGTTATCCGATGCTCTTACGGTGAAGGAAAACATCGTGAGGAAACCTTCATGCACGCCTGCGAAGGGATTCAAAGGTTGTGTGTGAAGTCGTCCAATCCGCACTGGGCCCGCGTGGACGACTATGGCCTAATCACCCTATACGGGTAGGCTCGTGCCCCTCGGTGGGGACGTTTAATGAGCTGATGATGATGTTATTATACAATAAAGAATTTATAGCAATAAAATATCATTAAGTAAACTATCAGTTTTTTGACTTGACTATTAGTTGATTGGCCCCTCAGTAGTTTCAGCCCAGGGGCCCCATAAATTCACGATCCGCCCCTGCTGCGCCCGACAGTCGAGACAACAAATGTTATCTCTTATACCCGGTAATTCTACTTTTTTTGGCTAGATGGCACTGTATGTCTGAGGATATTTATTTATTTATTATTAGATTTTCTATTGTGTCTGGATTCCCGGCGTTGTATGGGTTCCTTTGGCCATGGATCCGAAAATCGAGAGACTGAAGCTTTGGCGTGAGACGGTTACTTTGCCGAATCTCTTTGTCCCCTTGATAATAGGCTTCCCCTTCGGACTTTGACAATTTAGCCAGATGGGGATTTAGCCAGACGGCGGATGTGGTCTTGATTCGAAGTGTCTTTGGGGGTTTTCGGGCGATCTTGATTTAGACTGTCTTTGTGGAGCGGCCCAAACGATGGTTCCTTATGTCGTATCCTGCATGCCCAAGAGCTGTTCTCTGCAGTAGTTAATGCCGGTTGCGGACAGAGCTGTCGCCGTGGCTGGCTTTTGGCTTTAAAGGTTTGTGTTTTTGGTATCGATACGCTAAGGAGAAGAAGATGGGTTAGTAAATAAAAATGTGTAAAAAAACCTGTAGAGTTGACGTTGAAATCGTGGATAAACTCAACGTTGCCGGACCCGCTGAACACTGAGATCTTCTCCACGTTGTCATCGATGTCGAATCGCTCCAGCAGGTTGTTGATCGCTTCGTCCGTCGAATGCTCGTCCAAGGTGCTGTACACCGACACTTCGGGATCGGATGTCCAGTGCAGTGTCATGGGCGGCTGCTCTTGAAGCAAGATATCCTATTGGTCGAGTAAGGAAAGTTATTTATTGATTCCGTTGTATTGTTAGGTTAGGTATAAATTATTAATTAATATTTTACTAAGCATTAAACGGAGATAGCTAAGAAACAGTTGTTTACTTTATGCTCCCGAGCCCCCATCCTTACACCGTCAATGTTATTTTAGACAACCCGTTTGTTGTATTAGGTTGAGATGTCGACTACTACACCAAGGGTTCCGGGTTCCATTCCTGAGCAGTATAAACATTTATGTGCATGACGATGTCTGTTTTTATTGGTCTGGGTGTTTCTATGTATAATATGTATTTACAAAAAAGTATATAAGTGTGTCATCAGTTGTTTTGTACCCGCTTCACGCTGAACTTGGGGCTAGATGGCACTGTATTAGTGAATATTTATATATATTATATGTAATGTTTTGTAATTAGTAGTAGAAATTTAAGCCACAATTGTAAAAGGTGTCAGATTTTTTTGATGACTTACAGCGAACGGATTCGCTCTCCTTGTGGTAAATGATACGCCTGACCATGAGGGTCTTAAGGGAAATGATTGTAGCCATTATTTCCGAGGCGGCAGACGTTAAATTTTTTATACCCGGTAATTTCAATCCCTATTCGGCTTGGAATCTTCTCACTTACCCTGGGTACTTCAATTGGAATAGAACAGTAGCCAGTGAAACGTGGTGGTGGGTGAGCGTCAGTGTAAAAGATGAAGCCGATGGTGGCTCCGAGCAGCAGCATCACCACGGTGAAGAAGGTGAAGCAAAGCATACACAAGTGGCAATACGACTTTTTCGCAGTCACAGGGGGCGGGTGCGGCCGGCGCACGCGCGTTCTCACCATGCGCTCCTGAAAAATTTTGAATATTCATTTGTTTGATTATTTTTGTAAAGAGCGTCGGTGGCTCAATGGTGTGGACTGTCGCCTTCCTACCAGGAGGACTGAGGTTCAAATCCCGACACGTACCAATATGTTTTCGAATTTTCGAAAATATCTCCGACGCTCTTACTGTGAAAGAAAACATCGTGAGGAAACCTTCATGCACGCCTGCGAAGAGATTCGAAGGTTGTGGGTGAAGTCGTCCAATCCGCACTGTGCCCGCGTGGACGACTAAGGCCTAATCACCCTATACGGGTAGGCTCGTGCCCCTCGGTGGGGACGTTTAATGAGCTGATGATGATGAATCAAAGCTAGTGATATGGGAATTTTAACATTATATTTGAATTAAATGCAACTGGTTTATTTAGGTACTAAATTCAACTCTAAAGAAGATTTTGTTTTTTGTATCTGACATTTTTATGTTCCTTACGCCTGTTATTTTTAGTCTTCCACGCGGGCCCAGTGCGGATTGAACGACTTCACACACAACCTATTGAATCTCTTCGCAGGCGTGCGTGAAGGTTTCCTCACGATGTTTTCCTTCACCGTAAGAGCTTCGAATAACGTACATATAATTTCGAAAATTCAAAAACACATTGGTACGTGGCGGGATTTGAACCTCAGCCCTCCCGGAAGGAGGGCGACAGTCCACACCATTGAGCCACCGAAGCTTTGATTAATAGGATCATATTTTGCAAAACATCAGCTTACATTGAACTGACCGAGAACGCTATTTATAGCTCAATCGAATAAATCAATACCTGGCGTAGGTAATAGTCAAAACAAAATCTTCTTTGAAGTTAAATTCGACAAGTGATACGGCTATTTTTCATTAAAGTAGAACACTATAGAATCTGTGTAATGAATGATATTGTAATAGGTACATACATACATACATATGATTTAAATTAAAATTTCCTCTCATTTGTTTTTCATGGGTACATAATTTAATCCGTAGTTACCTATTTTTATAATTTAGCTCTAGAGGCTCGGAGTAATCCTCGTGGACTGCATCCACGCTAAATACGAGTATTATAAATGGAAAAGTGTATATCTGTACGTTTTTCCATCTTTCACGACAAATCGGAGTAACGAATTGTCGTAGGTATTTTTTAAGTGGAGATAGTTAAAGGGATGTAAAGTGATATTAGCTACTATTTGACACTTTTGTCCCTAAAATGAAGAGAACAAGCTTGTACGGATCATTTCACAATTTTCAAGGAATAAAGCTTCATTATCCTTCCTATGTTCTAATTCCGGTAAGGGTAACCGTCTTACCACAAATTTACCACAAGCGGAGGCGCAATCAAAAACTAGTTTATTATATTTATAAGGTGGGAGCAATTATTAAATTTTATTAAATAGACCGATTGTCTGTCTTCAGATTAAAGGAAATAGACCTATGTGCGAATAAGAGTAAATAGGTATTACTTCCACGGTTGTTTTGGAATTACGTATTCTATGATGGGCGGACCTTTACAACCGCCTTGAACTATAAATTACTTGCATCATTAATATAAGCATGATATATTTATCCCAATGCCTACAATTCCATTCGAAAAAAGCCTCGGTATTTTGTAACACACAACGACAATACATCCTAAGTCGTTGGTAACACACAATGTGAAGTATAGATACTAATCATATCTATGAAACGGAGGTCAATATTTTTAACATGTAATATTAAATTCAACAAGTGCAAGCATTGCACATGCGCCGCACTACTTCATAATTCATATAGGGATTTATTTGACTGCATTAATCGCGAGAAAAGTAATTAAGAAATAAATTAAATACTTCTTAAATAACAAAAACAATTGTTTTATACTTTAAATTTAAACACATCGTAGCAAATTAATATTACTCGTTTAAAGCAAAATTTAATGGTAAAAATATTTTTTAAAGTTCTGCTTATAAAGTAATAAAATTTTTCCTAGTACACGTTACGGATTTTGATTTTATTATATAAACTTAATACTTACTACATCATGGTGATTCCCTAAGTGAGGAACATTATTAGGATTACTCTTCCTCCCCCATTGACTAAGGCTGGTTATTACGGTCATTTTGCAGAACACCGGGTAACAATCAACTGCTGCGTCGCAGCAATGCCCGAGGACTGACCGAGGACACTATTTATAGCTCAAACAAATAAATCAATACTTGGCGGAATAAGCATCTCGAAAGCTTCTTTTTTTACACTAGTAATAAAGTTCACTTGCTTTCAATATTTTTTGCAGATATTACTATTATAAAACAATAAATACAAGTTAAATTTGTTCGAACAATCTATAATACATATTTTATTTTCCAAATAATAATCGAAGTGAGATAAAGGTTACCTCAATTGAATGATCACAATTGAATTTAAAACAAGAGATTGGCACATCGCTTGTCAAAAATTGTCTATGAATGATAGTTGAACGAACGAACTTAAAAAAAGAAAAGAATTTCGAGGAAACGGACGATTAGTTTCGTGTTGTAGAATATTCTGTGTTCTAAAGAGGTTAAATGAATCAGCAACGCAATATATTGCCGTTAAAACATGTTTGATTAGTTTTCTACCACATTATTTTATGTTAACCCTTTGTTTCATTGTGTAATTTTCAAAACAGTTACAAAACTAAGAGCACAAATAAAATGGCGACTGACCCAGCAAAAAACCGCATGCATGTATTCAAGAATACGGGCAAAGATGTAGATGTAAGTATAATAAAACTAGAAATTCAAACATTTACAGTGCAATGATAAACTTAATTCATGTATTGTGCACAATCGCATCATTCGCGTGTTATTTTTTAGGAAATGCGCAGGCGAAGGAACGAAGTGACAGTTGAGCTCAGAAAGAATAAACGGGAAGAAACTTTACAAAAACGTCGTAATGTGCCTATCAATGATTCTACAGACGAAGATGAGATCGAGAGGACGCTGGCCGCAACAAACCTCAAAGAGCTAGTGATGAATGCAGCTAATACTGAAAATCCGGACTTCCAGCTGGCTGCTGTACAGCAATGTAGGAAGCTGCTGTCTTCCGACAAGAGCCCGCCAATCGATGATCTAATTGCGAATGGCATCTTGCCCGTGCTGGTACAGTGCCTCTCTAGACCTGACAACCCGACCCTTCAGTTTGAAGCATCGTGGGCCCTCACCAATATTGCCTCGGGGACATCTGCACAGACCAACAAAGTAGTGCATGCTGGTGCTGTCCCCCTATTCTTGCAACTCCTTATGTCACCACATGAGAATGTCTGTGAACAGGCAGTATGGGCACTCGGCAATATCATTGGTGATGGGCCTGTTCTCAGAGATTTTGTAATTGAGATGGGAGTAGTCAAACCTTTACTGAGCTTCATCAAACCCGAGATTCCTATTTCGTTCCTGCGTAATGTGACCTGGGTCATTGTAAACCTCTGTAGGAGTAAGGATCCTCCTCCGCCGGGCAAGACTATTCAAGAAATTCTTCCAGCCCTAAATGTACTGATTGTACACAGCGACACAAGCGTAAGTACTTTTTTACTGTCATAATATTAATGAACAAGTAGTGGTGGTATTGTGATCCTTTTGATTACAATAAAACTAATCCTCTAGATGTATTGAATAAATTATATTATTAGTATATACTCTTTGTTTTCAATGTCTTAATTGTCTGACAAAGATAAGGTGTTACTGATAAGTTATCAAACAAATCTTTGTGTATCATGTTATTATAATTCTTAACTCTTATAGCATACTATTTTGGTATAGTTCAATGAACTATGTCTTGTTAAAATCACATATTGTCCTAAACACAATTCTAACCAAAGCTAAACACCATTCTATCAATCTCATTAGTGTATGAAGACAGAACAAATATTATTTTATTTAAAAAATAATGTCATCATGACTCAATTCATTAATCATCAATTTATAAATACTTATTTATTATAAGTTATGTATATGCATGTAGTATAGAATATTAAAACAAATTACAATCAAGAAAAACCATGGCCCTAATACCATTAATTTACATGGTGGCTCATTGGTGTGGACTGTTGCCTTTCTATCTGGAGGATGCAAGTTCATATCCCATCATGTACCAATGTGTTTTAGGATTTATATGGTATGTTTATGCAACACTTTTATCGGTAAGGAAAACATTGTGTGGAAACCTGCATACATCTATGAGGAGATTTAAAAATATGGGCCTGCATTGGCAACTAAGGCCTTGGCTTGGCTTGTACCCCTTGGTGAGGGTGTAACAATGAGCCAATGATGATGATGATATTACAACACCTTTACAATCCAAATGTGAATTTGGTATTCCGCTACAACTTTAATGTGAATGGTTAAAAAAGCTTAAATTATATCATAGAGGGATGAATTGTCTCATGGGGTTATCAATTGAAATCTACTGTAAAACAAAACAAATGTGTGCAAACTTATACTATTGAAACAATAATGATCCTAGTAATACATTTTAAAATAAGCATCCTTTTTATATGCATAGAATACTTTCTGTACTAAATTCCTTTGCTTGTCATGATTTTTTGTGAATGTTTTCTTTCAGATTTAGTAGACACAGTTTGGGCTATCAGCTACTTAACAGACGGTGGCAATGAGCTCATCCAGATGGTGATTGAGTCGGGCATTGTTCCAAAGCTGATCCCGCTCCTGTCTCACAAGGACATGAAGGTGCAGACTGCAGCCCTGAGAGCGGTCGGTAACATTGTGACGGGTACCGACGAACAGACGCAAGTTGTACTCAACTGTGATGCTCTCTCGCACTTCCCCGCATTACTTACGCATCAGGTATGCTTATGTTCATATAAAGTTATTGTTTTGCCAACCAATCCACTTTGGATCTGCATGGTGGGTTATGACCTAATCTCCCCATGGTTATGCTGTGTGGGAAGGCCTCTGCCCTACAATGGGCTATTGTAACCTGTTGATGACTGTTGTTATATTTTTATAATTCTTTGTTTGCGTTGAATATATATAATATTCTTACAATGTGAAGCTTTCATAATACTTTGTATGTAATTTAGAAACAATTTCAACCATGCTGTTTCCAACATTCTTCTTTGTAATAAACATTGCCTTTAAAAAAATATTCCTATTTCTTAATTTGTAAGCTATTAATTGATTAGTACAATTACTGTGTCCATAAACTCTAATTAAATGAGTCATGAAATAGTGTGTAATTGTAAAAAAATATGTAATTAAATATACTATAATTTGAAAGTTCAATGATGGTTAACATTAAATTCAGACTCATATTGGAAATAAACTTTCTTACAGAAAGAAAAGATCTGCAAAGAGGCTGTGTGGTTCTTATCAAACATCACCGCAGGCAACAAGCACCAGGTGCAGGCTGTGATTGACGCAGGGCTGCTTCCCATGATCATTGACAACCTGCGCAAGGGTGAATTCCAAACGCAGAAGGAGGCAGCGTGGGCCATCTCCAACTTGAGTATTAGTGGTACTAAGGAACAGGTTGCAACACTTATCAGCTGTGGGGTTATACCGCCTTTCTGCAACCTCCTCAGTTGCAAGGATACTCAAGTTATCAATGTAAGTTGAAACATACTTAGTCGGTAATTTGTAGTGGCGGGGCAAGACATAAATTTGATATAGGCAATATATATATATAAATATTGCGAGGCCCCCTGATGGATGACGCAAGACGATGAATTTAATTGCAAGAAAAAAAGTATACTAAAATTTTTATTCATAAAAATGCAAACTTCTCGTTGTAACTATTTTCTATAACCCTTTGACCGCCAATGACGCCTTAAGGCGCCAAACAATAGATTTTCTATTGTGTCTGAATTCCCGGCGTTCAATGGGTGAAAAACAAATGTGCCAGTTATTTTTACTTTATTTACAGAGCTTGTTCAATTTGTGAACATGTCACTCTATAACAATGACATTCATACTTTTATTTTAACATTACAAATATATGACAAATTAATTATCTATTAACAAAGCAGACTTTAACTAAATGTACCAGTTAGGTTAATATTGCCAAATTTAGGTAGCAGGTGTTAAAGTTATTTATTGCTAGACAGCTGAGTAATATATATACTTGCGTCTGGGGCCTTCGAGGCGCGTGGTCCCTTAGACCGCAGACATAGTTGGACGCCTCTGATGTCAATTTAACTATCACCAGGTGGTGCTAGACGGGCTAAACAACATGCTAAAGATGGCGGGCGAGAACGCGGACCAGGTCGCCAACATGATCGAGGAGTGCGGCGGCATCGACAAGATCGAGGAGCTGCAGAGCCATGAGAAGATCGAAATATACAAGATCGCATATGAAATTATTGAGCAATACTTCGCCGGCGATGTGAGTAGCCACTGCCCGTTTTACTTAGTGTACTTCTTCTTTTTAGGATGAGTGCTTGTTTCAAAGACGAAAGCCTTTGAGCAATGCGTCATACCCGTGCTAAAATACGCAGCTGAGACATGGACAGGTTCACAAGTTCAAAGTTACTCAACGCGCAATGGAGCGAGCTGTGCTCGGGGTCTCACTTAGGGATAAGATTAGAAATGATTTAATCCATAAGAGAACTAAAGTTACTGACATAGCTCGCCGGATCAGCAAGTTGAAGTGGCCAACTGCCAGTGTAAAAATTTATTCTATACACTTCTGTTATAAGGTTGTGTATAAATAGAAATAACTGAGCGTCGGTGGCTCACTGGTTTCGACTGTTGCCTTCCGATCCTTTCTTCAGTTTTGAATTTTTGAAATTATATGTATGTTTATCCGATGCTCTTACGGTGAAGGAAAACATCGCGAGGAAACTTGTGTATGCCGGCGAAGAGATTCAAAGGTTGTGTATGAAATCGACCAATCTGCACTAAGGCTACGGGTAGGCTCGTGCCCCTCAGTGGGGACATATTATAGTATCTATCATTTAATGATATATTTTGCTATACAATACACTTGATAAAAAGGCCTTTGATTCCTGCAGTCAGTTCATTTTTATGAACAGATTTTCTATCTAAATAACGGTTTATAAATTTACCGAATGACCAATTACACCTAAATTATACCTAATAATTATCATTGTACAAGTAACATTATTATATGTAACTTGATTAAAGGAAATTATAGGTCTGTTTGCAACAACAATATATGTAGAAACTAAGAAAATGAACGTTTGTTTTCTAAATAAAAATAAAATATTGAGATGAGGACGTAATAAAATGTGTGTTGTTGTTAAGGAGGAGGACGCGACCCTGGTGCCGGCGGCGGCGGAAGGCGGGTTCGCGTTCGACGCGGCGGCCGGGCCCCACGACGGCCTACGATTCTAATACATACTACAACACGCCTGCCATGAGTTCACGAACGACACTAGTTTCATGGAATAGCGCCCTCGGCCCGGCCGCGGGACGCCTTTTGATATACGCGTAATAATTGTTAATAATTTGGCGTTCGTCGATTCAGCGGGCGCGGACTCGTTAAGCAAAAAGGCCCCAGCACGGCTCACGGCCCGCTGCTGCGGCTTCGTTGTGATACAACTCTAATGTGATGTTTGAAATATTTTCAACTTGGTTTTTCGATTTATTGTAAAAGGACGATGGACACGAAGTGGATAGCTTTAACTCTAGGAGTCGCGTACGCGTCGTATGCGTGGTGTATTCGCTTACTATCGATGCTTTTGATAAATAACATAGTATTTATGTTTCGTTTTTAACTCAAAATGTTATATCATCGCAGAACCTCAGGACTAGAGTGGACACCATAATTTAAGGTTATGAAATTATGTTCTGACATTAAGCCATTTGTATCTATATACCAATAAATTCTGTCCAATATTTCGTGTTTTTATTTTTCATTACAAAATTAGAAAATTGATGGTAGGGAGTCTTCCTGTGATGTTGAACCCAGCATCTTGAATTCGTAGTTTCTCTGCAAAACAAACGTAGTAGTTTATATAGGCAAACCTCTTATTTATACATATTATATGTAAATAAAATTGCAGCGTCTGTTTGTAATATTCAAGTAACTGTTTTTACTACATGAATATGAAGCATAACTTATGAAATTAGGAATGTTTGCAATGACGTCACGTGTTGAACGTTTTGTCATCGTGTTATTTTATTTCAATAAATATCAAAGTACCTTTTTGAGTTCACAAGCGTAGCACTTTGCGTTAAGGTATGAATGCTCGGAGACGGTGGGCGGTGAGCGCGCGGACAGCCGACTCGCCAGCGACGTCGCGTCGTAAAACAGCCCCACTTTTTTGCTGGAAACTAAAGGGTAAATAATAATAATCTTTATTGAAACCAAAGTACATGTTTTCAAGTTACAATAAACGTTAACACCTGCAATAGTCAAAGACTGTTGCAGATGCTAGCGCCCACCTCACAATAAGCTGGTGTTTCAGACATGAGCTTTATAATAACACTTCTTATTAAATAGCACAATGAACAAAGACAAAAATATTTATAAAAATTATAAACATACATTGAAGTCTTTTTTTATGTCATTAAGTAAACATGACGGTCAGTTCGCTCACCTGGTAAGTGATACGCCTGACCGTGACAGATGTAGTGTTAAAGGAAAATAATAAAAAAATAGGTAATTTCATCTCAGACTAGGTCCATATTATTAGTAACAATATTCTTACACGCAAGAGCTAGTAAGCTACATCTATCTATCTATTGATAATAAATAATGTAGGTACCTATTATTTTCCGACTTTAAATATAATTTATAACTGCTATTAGTTAACACCATGAGTTTCGGGTTCTATCCCCGGGAAGTACAAGTCAGGCGTATCACTTACCACCAGGTATACGAACTGATCACTCACTTAGTCTTATAAAAACCAGCAGAAGGGTACAATTTGGGGTGGTCTGTCTGGAATCTACCAACTCTAACCGGTTGATAGATTATATCTATTCCATACTTAGGCAATGGCTTCTCCCAATGGTTGTCGAGACGGTTGACCTTCATGATGGTGTTTAGCCGCTGCAGCAGGCTGAAGTTGTCGCGCTGGATCTTGTTCTTGCGGTCGAGCTCACGCTGGCATTTCTTTAACTTGACGGCGACGTGCGGCCGTGATGGGGGTGTGCTAGCGTCGATGGCTGGCAGCGCCGATCGGACCTATCCGATTTATCAACATCATAATCATCAATAATCAATTCGCCTAGCCATAAGCACAGTAAACGCACGTTGATATGCAAAAAGTTATCAAAATCACTTCCGTTCACGAGATTGAGAAACTGGCGAAAAGTGCGATTTCAAGCTGTCTGGACACTTTCTCGATCGATTATCTAAGGTTCTGTAGCGTCACAAATTCTGAAATAAGGGTGACTGGCCGTCACATAAAATGCTCTATCGACCTACAAAAATTCATCCTAATTTGAAGATTTGTCCAGACAGCCTGAGCTACATACGAGTTTCTGTAGGTTCGACTACCTATTATTAGTATTAAAAATATTTAATTTATTTTAATAAAAAAAAACACGGGCCAAATGCGGACTGGTATGTAGGCTCGGAGGAAAAAAATTCCTCCGAGTATGTAGGTATTAACGAATACATCACTACATATTATGAAACAAAGTCGCTTTTTTGTCCCCATGTCCCTATGTGCGCTTAAATCTTTCAAACTACGCAACGGAATTTGATGCGTTTTTATTTGACGGATAGAATGATTCAAGAGACAGGTTTAGATGTATAACTTCCATTAAATAGCGAAGAAATACTGTTATTTTTGAAGTTTCTATTGTAATGTGTGTTTATTTCTTTTCTTTAACAAATAATGGCAAATTTTTGAAGCGGTCTTAATCAATACAGCATTAATCGTTATCTACTTAAATAGCTTAAGTAAATTGTTGACTTAATATATATGGCTCTTTACGGCATATGATTTCAATGAATTTTTCGAAGATATTGCAGATTTATAATTGCGGTACGTAGCGTTCGCGCCGGTACTGGCCGACCGGGCAGGAGGGAGCGTGACTATTATGAATATCACCATTGCACCGGTGCGAAACATAGGCTGGTCGTTAGTCTAAATGAATTGTAGCCTTGTAGGATTGTATCATTATCTCTCTCTGTTGCAGTGTCCTTGCAGGGTGTCACGTGATCAATGTGACAAGCAAAAAAACATTCGGAATCAGGGGATTCAGCCTGCAATGTCCTAATCAAACGAGAAAAACATCGTTAAATATGACATGTACCTGCGAGATTCGAACTAACGACCCCCGGGTCACGTACGCTGTGCCCACTATCACGGAGGCAGTCAATCTCATCACACCATAGGTAGTGCATTCATATATTTGTAATATAACAGGTGGTGCAAGCTGGTGGTTCAAACTTTAACATAATTTTCTAGACAATATGACTTACTTTCGAACGATGGTCTTTAAATCTGCGATCTTCCCAAGGTTGGATGAGCAACTTGTCTCGTCGCGACAGCATTGTAATGATCTACTTGACGAATAGTTTTTACTTAGGTACTTGAGTGGATCGGCTCACCAATTCGTTTAGTCAATAAACGTCGCTTGGATACGACAATTATGTCTAACATAGCGCTTACAGTAAACAGAATTCAAAATGTTAAACCATTAAAATCAGTATGTTTTATAGGGCAATTTTTTTTAGGCCGTAACTTAAGTGAATAAAACGTATATTGTACCATTGGGTAGTACCGAAGATATGCCTAGTGTTCAAAATAGATACCAAGGGATCTAGCACTTCTATCTACAAAAAAATATCTAGTAACTTATTTAAGCACTTTTATTTTTAGTTTTATCTGCCTTGTTATTTCTAGTTTTATCAATGTTGTACACCAATGGCTACCATTTTTCTCATGTTATGTATATTTTATTTACTGTTGGTGTACCCTTTCAAATAAATACAAATATGTATAAAAATAAACATTGAGATAGTGGGTCACTCGGATATTAAATATCTTGAGTTAGATATTTTTACCTCAATTCCAATTTTTTATTTAATACTATAGCTTTTCTAGAAAATAAATACATCGCACGTAAAATCTTCATATAGGTAATAAATAAAACATGATAGCAAATTAATAAATAAATTATAATGTTAAATATTATACACTGCACTTACAATGGTATCATATAATCATGTTCGTTACATCAGAGAATATACATGAAAACATTCAAACGCATGGTTACAATACAAATTAATAAAAATATATTTTGAGCAATATAAAAATAAAAAAACTGAATCACTCGCTATAACTATAATGTATTATTAAAACATATCATTTTAATATAAATTTATTATCGGTCCTCAACCGGTATCGGCAAGTTAACCCTTTGACCACCAGAGATGCCTTTAACAATAGATATTCCATTTTGTCTGGTTCCTTGGCCGTCAACGGGTTAAACATAAATGCTACCTCTCGTGGCCGACGTCACAAAGCGTAGGAATGTAAGTCTGCGTTAATTCCGTACATTTGGCAATGTTTAATAATCGTAAAGCTTTCATATATGTAATGTTAATAAATTAGTGTTTGCATTCACTATATTATACTAATCGTCGTCGATGTGAAAACAAAGAAAAAGAATTTAAGTAATGCCTTGCGGTTTCAAAACAGCAGTCGTTTCATTTAATATCTCTTTATTCAACTCTTATCTCATTTTACAGGAAGTTGCATCAACTTCTTGTCAGTGCATTTTTTATGTTGGAGAACGGAACGCTCGCCTGGTGGTAAGTGATATGCCTGACCATGACAGTAGCAGCGTTAAAAGAAACACACAAAACAGACAGTGTCTTCGGAAAACAAAATACTAGTTCTTAATACGTATTTTAGTTATGCTGTTCATTATTCCAATAAAATAAAATTCCATCCATATTCCAGACCTACACAATACTGTTTCGAGACCGCAACGCTTTACGTTCCACTTATCAATAAGACCTTACACATTTGTGCTGAGACCTCAAGTCACGAATGCCAAAATGCTTCCCTCGTTCGGAAGACACGATTGCTAACTGACGCCTCCATTGTGTACCATGACGTATGTCCGACACGCGCTAATCGCGCAATGGCTTGCGTTTACCAAATTTTACCTATTTTGTCCACTCTAATAAATCCCTACGTTGATTTTGCCTCGCATTTAAACACTAATTACAATATTGAGTATAAAACGTATTAAATACATCAAAAAGATCTAGTAACTTACAATCACTGCGTTTTGATATATGACTTGGAATTTACAGTGGACTTTTTATTTGTTCTGTTTCCTTTGATAATACCACTTTTACACTGTACACACTAGAGCCCGTTTTCTGAAACGTGACTGAACGTTACTTAAATTGACTTAGAAAGGGATGACGCTATTATCGTATATAGTGCTATCCTTACTCAATTTAAGTAAAGATCAACGCTCGAGTCTTTTTTTAGAAATACGGGCCCTAAATCTGTAAAAACAAGTCATATTTCAAAATTATCACATTTTATCAATTATAAATGTGCAATTACAGTAGTAATGACATATAAACATTGGAGGACACCTAAATTATTCTACTACAAAGTACAATCTCAAAAAACAAGTACGTACAATTATACGTAAAATACATATGTTCGTAACGGAGAAAACCATTTATTACTCAACAGAACTTGTTCGTTTGATCGCCCTAAACAAAACTATAATACACGTGTGTACCCTATACCTTATGTCTAAGTTTCGCGTACAAAACATCTACACTTGGTGCTTCACAAAAATGATCACTCACACTGCATCAACTAAATGTCCATACAAAAATAAACGATCCATTTTATAAGCTATGTAATACTTTCCGTATGGAGTGTTAAGTTTTTTTGGACGCCTCTATCGAACGCGGGCGGATCGCAGCGAGCCTTATGGAATTTTGAAATTATAAGTTAATCCTTAGCCAAGCTTGGCATAGTCATCAGTCAACATTTTAATTGTTTTCCGACTTTAAAACAATGGAATAGAGTTCAAAGTCATTTGCCTGATTAAAAATTATAGTAGTACAGGCAGTGATTCCGAATATTACTTTAGGCCATTCCAAATAGAATCTAAGAAGTAATTTTAAAGTATTTTAACCCTCATTATTGCTTCAATAAAGCTGGCTCGGTGCAACCCAACCCGTCGTTAAATGGGAAGACTACAAGGCAAATAGACGGTATTGTAAATGCTTAACAAGCACTACTGGAACAATGTATTAATTACACTTTATCATTAATAATTGCACTGGAAACCTTTACGGACACGGAAATTACATTTTTTAAAATAAACGCACAAAAAATAATATATTGCATTAATCAAAAATAATCAACGTGATCCGCACTTAAATTTATATATTGTAACTAAAAAAACTAAAGTTATATATGTAAAAAAAACAACGCAATAGCTGCAGTGGTCAAAACTCACAACTTAGTATAATCTTACATTTAAAAAAGTAAGGTTGTGTTCACATTGGCATTTATTCAGTTTTTTTTTCAACTGTTCATCGCCAATATTCCAGACACCGCTGAAAATCAATTTTCATTTCGATGTATCCATTAGCGACGAATAAAGGGTTATATTTACTTGAACGAACTGTAGTGTAAACCTAGTTGTATACCAATATTAGTACCAATGTGAACACACCATTACCCTAGGATTGCGAACAGAACACGGTGATAGGTACAAAGCGAGCGACTTGTGATGTCGGCGTATATTTGACTAGCAACAGTCACGATCAGTGGAAACCAACCAAAGAGATTCCAAACCCGCAGTGAAGTTTAAATAACATTGCAATACGGCTTTACAAAATATATTCTTAATTTATAAATATAATCTCGAAAATATGATTAAAGTAGATACCATTAAGTTAATAGTTGGCAGGTACAGTAGTACTCAACAAGGCCATGGCGCAGATTTTAAAAGCGTGGAAAACGCTATTGACCAATCACAGTCCTCAGCGCACGGCGCGTCTTCTTCCCGTGCCGGTATTGGTCGGTCGCCGTACCATATTGGTAAGCCGCGCAAGTTACACGGTAGATTGGTGCACTACACTTTGCACCTTAATATTATCAAACTTTGGTTTAGTTTGAATCGTTTCTTTGGCAGAAATGAGTCTATGCTCCGCGACCACAGATTCCATACGCGCCTTATTAAATGTGTAGTACTACTGTTTATCATTGGCTAATACCAATGGATTTTGAAGACATCTCACTAGTCTTCTATGGAAGACATGTCCATATAGATCTTAACTACCAATGTAACTCTCAAAACCATACACTCTTTGACATCAACACAACATTTCATTGCTTCAATAAATTCTTAAAAAATTTCAAACGACATTGAAATATAACACCAATTACGAATGTCACCTAAAAATATATTTTTGTAATATTAAAAGAACCATTGCAAATGTTATTTAAACAACACTAGCCCAACACAATGGGACACCTAATTCGTTGTAATAAGACTAAGTAGAGACAGAATGACTAAGACTATTCTCAACTAGTCAGACTTAGTTAGTTGGGACTGGCTTCGGCGGCCGACACCCGCCCATAAAACATACTTTACATAATGGTTGTATGTGAAAAAGGAAAACACCAAAATCGCAGGCGGGCGGCGGCGTTGCCGGTAGCGGCTCTCTACCGAGACTTGAAGAATGAAACGCTCATGTTAGTACGCATTATGTGTTTTTCATAGTCATTGTGAAGATTCAATAAAATATCAACAGGCCAAACCACTGAGCGTTTTTTTTCAAAGCATCAAAACTCATATTTTTAGTTTAGTATTTTAATCGTTTTATTATATTTTTGTATATTTTTGACGTTCATAAGTGCTTTTTGTAAGCCTAATTTGAAATAAATTTTTGACTTTGACTTTATGGTTTAAATATTCAAGGCCTTTAGTGCACACCTCACTTTAACCATTAATCGATTAAAGCATAGCCAATATTTCGATTGGTTTGCGTATCTAAGCCCAGGTTATAAGGTTCAAAATAATTTAGGCAGAATATCCCCAATATTCACTATTATAGGTTAAAATTAAGTTGCCACGATCGCTCAATATCGCTCTTGTATAGTGTAATTGCTAACTGTTGACTTGAAACATAAGAAAGAAAAAATTTCACTCTGAAGAAGTAGTTGTAGTTATAATTTTAGTTGTGTAGGTATTGTTATAATTTAAAGACTATGAGTAATTAACATAAGCGCGTCATTTATCAAATCATCCAAAACCTAGACGCCCGGTAAGAGGCGGGAGAGGTTGCAACTGATATTAAAATTTCCAAGTCACCTGTATAGAAATTATGCCACAGATTCTAATTGAAAAATACAAAAGAGAATTTAAAAACTAGTTTTATGTAATAATTTTAAAAGTTTGGCATTGGAATGATTAAGTCAATATATAAAAGATAGGAAAAACATATTCTGTGGTATAAAATGCTATCTCCCACCCCAGCGGACGCTTCATCTAGCATACACGACATTAAAAAAGTACAAAATCCCGTCACACGCCCGACAGGCCAACGATCCCCTGACAATGACTTACATTAACTTACGTGGCCAAACATCACAATATTACAATATGCATTTGTGTAAAGTGTATATGTTTATACAGGGTGAGCACAATAACGTCTGTAGATTTCTCGAAGTTTCCAATGATAATATTTTACTTTTAAGGTCCATGTTACCTTTTTAGGCAGATTGTTCTTAAATTATATTTCTATGACTTTAATGCCATTTATTATGATTTCACGCAAAAAAACACTATTTGTATATATATTTTTATTATTTGTTTGACTGGCCAGTAAAACTATGACTAAGATTCCACGACAAAAAGAGAATCACGATTGACTTGAGAACAGAGACTACTTTTATTGTTTTCTTTTTCAAATAGTAATTATTCTCACAAAAAAAAATGTACTTATTACCATAGTACATGACCCAAACACAAAACAACGTAAATGAACTTTATATTGAAAGTAAGAAGCTTATTTGGAATCAAAATTCATGAAAATACTGGTCCATTACTTTCATGATATAAAGCTATGTAGATAACAATTTCAACGGACCTTTGGACTCAATCGAAAAACGTGACGCTATTAGCCTTTTCGGGCCAAAAGCTACAGACGTTGCAATACCCACCCATCATAAATTGTATAACTGAAGCATCCCAATTATTGAAGTAGGCTACGCGACGCGTGCGACGCTCTATAGAACACCGCATCGCATTGGCAATAAGAATTTCGTATCGAGGTAAACGCATGGACTAGGATGAAAATAGCAAAAAGTAAATTAAAAGAACAATAAATTAAATGTTATATTGTTAATACTAAAAATTATATACAGAGACATTCAGATAGCGTTATTTTGCTACAATTTGAAATTGGAAAGATTTAAAAAACGGGAAAGAAAGGTGATCTCTGACAACAATTTAAAAAATATCCAGAAACAATCACACAACGCCATCTAGATGCAATTTAAATCAGATGCTAATATTAAACATAGAAACACCCGGACCTGTCAAACAGATATTTTCATGACATTTTTGTATTGAACCCTTGTTATAATAGCCGAATTATTTACCAGATGTGTCTACATATTACAAAAAAGAACATGAGTTCTATTTAATATTAAATACATAAATAATTTCACATTCGTTGAGTCAACACATTATACCTCGATACAAAACTCTCACCCGGTATAATTACAATTACCTATAAAACGCCGTTTACTATAGAAAACCATTTAAAAATTACACTACCACTTATTGGGAACTTATCTAAATAATATATGATATAGAAAACGCTCTTATCATTAATAGAGATGCGGTAAGAAGCCAATTTTTGGTTTTATTATCGTGATAATAAATTATTAAGCCGCATGTTTCTAGGATACGAATACCGTGTTTTGTCTATGGTTAAACAACGGCATTGGTTCCGTAGTTTGAGGCGGCTGCACCGCGGGTGTTGTATCAACACCCTTGACAGAGTTTATGCAGGACAGACTCTGTTTTCTCGGTAATCAAGAAATCTGTTATGCTTTCAAGTTTAACCTTTTGACCGCCAGAGACGTCATAAAGCGTCACAATCAATTTTCCATTGACCTAATTTTCCATTAACCTATTGACCGCGCGGAATCCAGAGGGATTCCGCACGGTCCCCTATGTGTCCCCGCCCCCTGATGTACTTACGCCCGATATAGGATATCGCCGAAGGAATGTTTCAGTATACTTAAGTATTTTTCTAAAGCTGCGATAAAAATTTTGTTTTATTATTATGTGAATTAAAAATTTTATATTCAACGAATTTTAGAAGTAACAAAGAATTCTTGTTTCTTTTTTTTAATTAAATGTGCACATTTGTTAACACGTCATCAGCCACTGTATGCATAAATAGATACCTTCACTTAAAGTTTTTAAGACAACATACTTTTTTAATCAAAAACTTTCGTTACCAGCTCAGAGCATTTAGGTCCGTATTCTAGAACGAGACTCAAGAGTTGATCTTTATTTAGAGTTAAAAAGGGATGCCGCTATTATCGTATCCCTTATCTATAGCTATCCTTTTATAACTCTAAGTAAAGATCAGCTATCTATAATACGGACCTTAGTCTACGACTCGGTAGACATTATCTACGCGTTGCGAAAAACACAAAGAAAACGCGCGCACACTATGAACACGTCGTAAGTGCTACTACACTTTTGTAGCTGTAGCTGAAGGGGTGCCAGTGAGACTCGGGCGGGGTGCCAGTGAGACTCGGGCGGGGTCCCAGTGAGACGCAGGCGAGGTGCCAGTGGGGCGCGGGTGTGCCCCAGTGGAGCGCGGGCGGTGTTCCGTGATAGGCAGTGCGAGGCGTGTGGGGCCCTAGTGGGAGTCGGGCGGGGGCCGGGGTGGGCGGTCCCCGGGCGGACGCGGTGTGGGCGGTCCCCCGGCGGCGGGTGTGGGCGGTCCCCCGGACGCGGGGCCCTCAGCACGGCAGGGGCGCGCGCGGCAGCGGCCGCACGAGGTACAGCTTCTCCCCCTGCTTGTTGGTGTAGATGGGCGCGCGCTGGTAGTGCGCCACCAGCTGGTCTAGAGTCGGGAACTTGCGCTGCAACCGAAACACACGGTGTTTTGTAATTACAATGAGACAAATTTAACATCATCATCATCATTACAGCCTAATATGTCCACTGCTGAACGAAGGCCTCCCCTAATGATTTCCACGCGGACCGATCCCTTGCAGTTGACATCCATCTGCTACCCGCCACCTTAACCAGATCATCCGTCCATCTGGTTAGGGGTCGGCCTACGCTTCGCTTTCCGTTACGTGGACACCACTCGAGAACCTTTCCGCCCCATCGGCCATCGGTTCTACGCACTATGTGCTCTGCCCACTGCCACTTCAACTTGCTAATCCTCTGGGCTATGTCGGTCACCCTAGTTCTCCTACGGATATCCTCGTTTCGGATTTTATCGTGTAGGGAGACACCTAACATAGCCCTCTCCATAGCACGCTGAGCAACCTTGAATTTATTCAAGTGACAAATTTAACGTTCAAGTAAAATATTTTTTGAGTGGCTCCAAAATTTAACGCAATGCTGCTCGCCTTCTGTTACTTTCACTTGGCTTATCAAGCTACCACGTGTCTAGATATTTTGAAGCATGTTTTAGCTTTAAAGCGAATTAATATTTTTGTGTAACGCGATTGGATAACCAGTTTATAAGAAAATGACTGAGTTCTATTGACTAATTCTTTCTACATAAATCGAACAATATTTATTTGAACACGAAGATGAAAATGTAAAAAATAATTTAATTTAAAAAACACAAACGTTATGTTAGTAATAACTAGATTATATTAAGTTTGTATTTGTAACTGCAAAATTCCTTGTTATTTCTAACAAGACCTGTTTAGTATGTCATAAAAAATAAATTGAACTCACCTGTCCAATGCAGTAGAGGCTCCCTTCTACGTGTACTCGGAAATGCTTATTGCGGCCTGGCGCCTTTAGCGACACAGAATAATCACCCCACCTGTGAAGGCAAACAAAATTTTAGTATCGCTTATTTTAAATTTTTACTCCGATTCACCATTTGCTTTCTCAAGGGCATAAACTGGGCACAATGTTTGTTTTACCTATATCAACTATTATCATCAGCTCATTAAACGTCCCCACCGAGGGGCACGAGCCTACCCGTATAGGGTGATTAGGCCTTAGTCGTCCACGCGGGCCCAGTGCGGATTGGACGACTTCACACACAACCTATTGAATCTCTTCGCAGGCGTGCACGAAGGTTTCCTCACGATGTTTTCCTCCACCGTAAGAGCGTCGGATAACTATGTTCCATATAATCTAAATATAAAATAGTAATTAGTTTTGAAGGCAAAGCTTATTCGCTAAAATATCGATTTAGCTACGTTTCCTGATCTCTTTTAAGCCGATCTTTTATCATTATAACACTGTTCTGCTAATTTTAAAATGTGCCCATTTTATCTTTATTGTCTCAATAAATAATTATAAGTAAATATCCACTGATATTCACACAGCGCCATCTAGTCCCAAACTAAGCATTTAGTCTGTAATATGGGTATGTATATATATATAAATCTTTTTGTAAATACATACGTATTATACATAAAAAACACCTAGTCCAATACAGACATGTTCATGTACACAAATGTTTGTACTACCCCAATGATATTTTGTATATATAAAGATAGACACGCCATCCGTGCCTCAAAAACGAACCACCGAAGATTACAATTTGTACTCTTTTGTTTAGGTAAATGTACGCTTATGAAATATGTATGAATGCTGTCACTGCTTTCGGAACACTATTTTCGATTGTTTTGTGAGCATATCACGAATCTATACTTTTTTACATCATTATACTACGGGGATGTAACGCGGAACATTTGGTGTGGACTCGGGCAGGGGCAGTACCGTGCTCCCATATAAATTATTAGACGACCTTATATTAGACGACTTATGATGATCCATTTGGTGTTACGGTTGAGAGGTCAACTGCAACACCAAGGGTTCCGGGTTCGATCCCCGGTAGTACAACATTTGTGTGCATGAACATGTCTGTTTGTAATGGTCTTGGTGTTTTCTATGTATATGTATATTTGTTTTACAAAAAATATATAAGTATATTTATCCGTTGTTTAGTACCCATAACACAGGCATCACGTTCATCTTGGGGCTAGATGGCGCTGTGTGAATGTCAGTGGATATTTATTATTAGGTGTGTGTGTGTGTGTGTTACGTTGGTCTCGGAGTCGCGGATGAGGAAGTCCCCGTCGTGTCCGTGCGTGTTGAGCAGCGCGTCGCAGTGGGTGCGCGTCACGGCGCCGAAGTACCACGCGCGCCCCGACACGCCGCCCGCCGCCCACACCGCCACCGCCACGCCAGACTCGCTGGGGACAATTCACATTGCAGAAATCATTTACCCACTCGCTGCGACTAGGTGGTAGACTCGATACTGAGTCGTCTAGGTAGGTACCACCGCAGTGCCAGATATCGTCCCGGGAAACACGAGTGTTATGCACTTTTGTGTTTCGGGATTAGGGCACTGTAGCTCACTAGCTACAGTGCCCTACCTACAGTGTTTAATTTCCCTAAATTACCGGGTATACGAGACCTAACATCTGTTGTCTCGGGTGACGAGCGCAGTGCGGCGTTGATGGAGGATAATAATTGTCTATCAGTTGTTGGTCTCCTTTAATGCCGCTCTGTCATGGTCTGGCGTATCACTTACCATCAGGTGAGCGTCCAGACCGTCCTGTACACTTATAACATAAAAAAAGAACGAAATATTTCACATTTCAAACTCGCTGCGAGGAACGGATAAATTTACAATTGCAAAAATATTTTATTCAGTTTAGATCCGAGGAAGGCACATATGAATGTCCTAAACTACCACGGACTCAAAACACATCTTCAAATCTTTTTTATTCTTATTTTTGTCTTTGTTATGAGGCCTACATCGTGTGACTCGTGCGTGTTGGAACTATCTGTAAAGCACTTATTACACCTCACGGGAAATACTATTAATTATCGTCGGGTGTAGACACCACATAAACGCGATTATTTTTCAACGGCGTTAACAACAATACATACTATGGCTACTGAATAGGGTGATGAGGAAGTACGCTTATTTACCTTTTATTCATTCGGTAAAAATTCAATAAATTATGTGGTTGATGGACGTTATACGTAAAATAGTGTGGCCCCAGCATATTATTGACCTTGTTTATTTGACATTTAGAACGTCTGCAGATCGCAAAATGTAATAACTGCTTAGTGCATGTTTGGTTTATTAACATTTCATTTAGTCATATAGGTAATACGATTCTGAAGAACAGCATAAGTTTAGTAACTTTACCACATTCGCCAATGATTATTATAACTATTACAATAATCTTAGTATTAATCTTATCACCAGATAATACAGAATATTAAAACATTACCACGACACAATAATTACTGTTCATTTGCGCCTACCTAACTGAGAGGGCTCACTGCTCGCTGTGACGTCACGCAGTGCGACTTGTGCGACAACATTATAGTAAAAAACCGTTCGCCAACGATAACACATATACAGTTGGTTTACATTAAGCGGCGTCGACTTGACTATATTGCTAATGGCGAGTTATCAGCGACCCTAACTGGAGTGCAATGAGTCGTGGGTTAGGCTCACACATTAAAACCGCTTGTTAGCTACTCGTATATAATAAAATTATATTTATTTATTTCCAAAAAACAAAGCAAGTTCCATATTACATTTCAGGCTTATACACATGAATTAGTTTTATATATAAAATAACAAATGTAATTATTAATTACAAAAATTGTATTGTTACGAATGACAATTAAAATGTCATTAAAATGGGCTAATATGTGACGTCAGTCCACAGACAATCCATAGAGTATGACATGCGAATTGTCAAATAGCAAAGAGTGTAGTATGTTCTAGATAATTCGCGAACTATGTAGAATGACGTCGACGCTTCGAGCTCAGCGCCGGACAGGTATATAAGGCGGGCCGACGGTGCGCCGGGAGTCTTGTGTTCTACTCAAGAGCGAATGAAGAGCGAAATACCTGCGACTACAAGGAAGAAGCGAGTGATACAGCGATATCTAAGGGATCGTCGAGTGTGATATAACAGTGTGAAGAGTTATCGTGTGATTATTACGTGTGTGTGCGGAAAGTGTGTGTTATAGTGTGCAGTGTTAATTACGGATTTTAGTGCGTGCGTTAATTGATTAATTAGTACGAGTGTAAGTGTAAGTTTGTGTGTGTGATTAATATTGGTTAATTAATAAAGTGTGTTACCGTGTTATTCTTCGTGTTTGGCAATAATTTATCCGGAACCCCCAGCTCGTAACATTTGGTGTCAGAAGTGGGATAAATTATGCCTGTGCTACCGAAGGAAGATACGGACGTTGTTCGTACTAGAAGCCAGCGACAAGCCGCTATGGACAGGAGCCGGTTTGAAGAGTCGCCATCATCGGGCAGCCCAGCGACTGCAACAGAAGGTGTGCCGGGACCATCTACGGCCTCTGCAGCGTCCACTTTCGATATGGCTGCATTATGGCGTTGCTACAGGAACAAGCTCGCTCAGAGAACAGCTCGCCGCAGGAGGAACAAGCTCGACAGTTACAAGCGCAACTCCAGCGATAAGAGAACAGGCTCGCCGCAGGAGAACAGGCTCGCCGCAGGAGAACAGGCACGTCGACAAGAGGAACAAATGCTCCTTATCAAGGATATCCATAGCAAGTTTGGGAAGGATCTTCAAGAAGTTAAGGAGCAAGTCGGCCATCATGAGAAACAGATTACGGAAGCTTTCAGCGAGATTGCCGACATCAAGAAAGAAGTGAAGGAGCTAAAGATACCAACGGTAGCCCGCAATCCGTTGGTTGCGCGCCTTCAACAAAAGGCGTTAAAGTGCCGCCATTCGATGGGACAACGTCTTGGTCGGCGTACAATCTACAGTTCGAGGTGGTTAAGGAAACAAACTCGTGGTCGGAATCCCAAGCTTTGACAGCGCTAACACTGGGCCTACGGGGCGAAGCGTTGTCGGTGCTTGAAACTCTTGGCAAAGATGTGACATATGGGCAGTTGGTGCAAGCACTGGAATCCAGGTTTGGTGATGCTCATTTGGAACATGTGTTTCGCGCGCAGCTTAAAGAACGGTCCAGCGCGTTGGTGAGAATTTACAACAGTGGGGATTGGAAATCGAGAAGCTTGTTCGTAAAGCATATCGAACAGAGCCCATACTATCCCAGAAGATGTTGTGCAGGCCTTTGTGGATGGCATCCGGGATTTGGAGGTGAGGCAGCTGTGCGACTTGGACATCATGCTACGCTAAAGGACGCTTTGGCCCATGCGTTGGAAGTGGAAGCCGTACGTCAAGATCAAAGAACCCACCGCATCAGGGAAGTTGTTGAAACGGCTGAGTGTAACCTTTGCGAGATTTATCCCTAGATGTTATTCATGTGGGCTCAAAGGCCATCTCCGCTTGAACTGCCGCAAACAAATTAGCGCTAGGCGGACTGAGGATCATGAAGAAAGGGCGGCAAATCAACAGGGAACGAATAAGTGCCAGGAACCGTGGCGGGTGCCTGCTGATGTTCGTCGAAGCGGAAAGTCACATGGGAACGCCGACGCGCTCTCAAGAAGACCTTGTTCCAATGCAAGCACTGTGTTCGGCAAGAAG